>PVJA010000679.1:136470-156149 GCA_004027025.1 Myocastor coypus
AAAAAAAAAAAAAAAAAAAAAAAAAAAAAAAAAAAAAAAAAAAAAAAAAAAAAAAAAAAAAAAAAAAAAAAAAAAAAAAAAAAAAAAAAAAAAAAAAACTACAGGCCAATCTCTCATGAATATAAATGCAAATGTCCTTAATAAAATCTGCACAAAATAGAGTACAGCAATCATTAAAAAGATTATACATTATCACTAGGCAGAATTCACTCTAGGAATGCAAAGATATTTCAACCTATGCAAATCTATAAATGTAACACACTATATCAATACAGCCAAATCCAAAACCCACATGATCATGATCATCTCAATTGATGCAGAAAAGGCTTTAGGCAAAGTCCAACACTCAGTCATGTTCAAAATACTACAAAAATTGGAATAGATGGCTTTTACCTCAATTTGATAAAAGCCAGCTTTGGCAATCCATTGGCTAACATAATATTAAATGGGGAAAATCCAAAGACTTTTACTCTCAAATCTGGTACAAGACAAGGATGTCCTAAATCACCACTTCTGTTGAATATAGTTCTGGAATCACTAGTTAGAGCCATTTGACAAGAGAGAAATAAAAGGAAAAATAACAGGTAATAAAGAAGTTAAACTAGGGCCTGGCATGGTGGCGCAAGTCTGTAATCCCAGAACTTGGGAGGCTGAGGCAGGAGGATCAGTGCGAGTTCAACACCATCCTGGGTTACAAAAGTGAATTCAAGGCCAGCCTGAACTGCATAGTGAGACCCTACCTCAAAAAGACAAAAAATAAAAATAAAAAAAAAAGAAGTTAAACTATAGTTATTTGCAGATGACATGATAGTTACTTTAAAGACATGATAAAGTCCACCTAAAAGCTACTAGAATTAATATGAAAATTCGGCAGCATAGCAGAAAATAAAGTCAATACCCAAAAGTCAGTAGCATTCCTCTACACAGATGACAAACACATTGAGAGAGAAATTAGAAAAACAATATCTTTTAAAAATAGCCCTGTGAAAAAATGAAATACTTAGGAATTAATCTAACTGAAGAAGTAAAGGATCTTTTCCATAAAAACTACAGTACTCTTAAAAAAGAGATCAGAGAGGAATTCAGAAAATGGAAAAATATTCCCTACTCCATTCAATGTTGTGAATATAACATTGTGTGCCATACTTCCTAAACTGTTATAAAGATTTAATGCAATCTCTACCAAAATACCATCAACATAAGACATCGGGTTAGGCAAATAGTTCATGGGCAAAAATCAAAATGCTAGTGTAACACTTGAAAGAGTCACCATCTGAGACTTCCACTTGTTGAGAAGCTTTTGCACATCAAAAGAAATTACCAACATAGTGAAAAGGCAAACCACAAATTTCACCAAAAAATTAACTACTAAGTATTCATTCAGAAAAATGTCTTCTATTTAGAACTGATAAAGAACTGAAAAGTATTAGTATCCTAAAATTCAAAGACCCAATGTAGAAATGGCCTCGGAGATGAACACATATTTCTCAGAGGAGATATTCAAGAAGCCTATAAATACTTGAAGAAATGCTCCACATCACAAGTCATGCATAAAATACAAATTAAAACAACACTTGAATAGCATCTTGTGCCAAAGAATGACTATCATAAAGAAATGAACCAACAAGAAATGTTGAAGAGGCTGTGGGAAAAAAAGGACTACTTTTCCACTGCTGTTGGGAATGCAGACCTGTGTAACCATTATGGAAATCACTGTGAAGACTCCTTTAATGGCAAGGACTGGAAATTCCATCCAATCCAGATATTCCCATACTGGGAATTTTCCCAAAAGAACTGAAAACATCATACCATAGTGATATCTATCCACCTATGTTTATAGGTGCACGATTTGTGATAGCCAAATCTTGAAAATAACCAAAATGTCTGTCACCAGAAAAACTGTTGAAGAAGATGTGGTATGTTTATACAACAGAATATTACTCAGCTATAAGGAATGATAAACTAGAAAACTTCATATATAAGTGGATGCATCTTGAACATAAGTGAAATAAATGAGACCTATATTTGTAAATATCATATAGTGTCCCCAGTGTAAGATCTCAAAAGAAGAAATAAAGATGTAAAAGCATAACTCAGCTAAATGGAAATCAAGAACATAAGGACTAAACAATGAAGAGACAACAAGCAGAAAAGTTGGGAAATATGGTGGCGGCAAATTCAGGCACTTATATACACTGGCTGAATTAGACGGAGGTCCCAAGAATCTCCAAATTTTTGGAAACTAAGTATAGCAATGTGTAATGTTAAAACTAGGCTTGAGATACCTGTCATTCTGTTATTTAGATAGGTGCTGTTTCTAATGTCATTTCAGTTATTTCTATGCTCACTCTCAAGTAAATGTTTATTAAAAAATAAAACAAAAAAGGGTAATAAAAGAGAATAAGAGCTGAAGAAAATGCCATAGGATTGACTGCTACAATTTTGCATATGTTTGGGTTTCTATATTTTTGTGTATAAATGTTTAACTGTTTAACACATTCTATAGTGATTTGTTAAATTATCAATGATTGATTGAAAATACTGGTTCCATTTTAAGCCTCAGGTGTTTGATATTCAAAAAGGCTGTTAAGCTCAAGTATCTATGTTATATAGTAATAGCATCACTAAACATCTCTTCTGGAGGGTTAACAACTCAATTTTACAGACCAAAATTTAGAGAAAAGGAAAGGTTACAAGGATAGCCAATATTTTCGCCTTAGTTCTTCAAGTTCATTGAGGATTTGGGACAAAAGAGAACCTGTACTCTAACATCCTATAACTCAGTGGTGTCCCAAATTTTCTATTCAAGGAGATTATGGAGCCACAAGGGAAAGGGATCAATGATGTATGGTGTGCAGGAGGAGAGTAGCCTAGGGAGAAAACATTCTTTCAGGCTTTCACAGAAAGCAAATTGTTCAAGCAATGGCCGTGACTCATCTAGACGACTGACACTGACAAAAGTTCTACAAAACACTGTACATGATTTCAAGGTAAATTATTTTGTCAGATATAAATTTACATGTTTTGTTATTTAGGTCTTTCTTTAACTTGACCTTTACCATCCCGCAGAAAATTTAAACCACGAGGCATACAACATAAAGCCAGATTAGTATGCTGAGCTCTAAAAGCCTCCACTGCTTCTGACACTGCTAGTTTTGTTGACAACCCACTAGTATTATGGACTATTGGACTATGCATACAACTACTTTCTCTTAATTCAGTGAGAAGTACTTGTACTAATAGTGTTTAGAAAAGTTATCATGTCTGCATCTTGTACTCTGAACAACTACGCTGAATAGAAACATTTGCATTGTATTAATCATTGTGACTGTCTTCCTAGCGTGTTTTGAAACTGTCTCATTGACATTTCTGATTAAAAGTAATAAAAAATCAGTATCTGTGCAAGAGGAGGATATGGGATGGGCATTCTGTGATTTCTAGAACCCCAGCCCCAGGGAAGCTTGTTTATAATATAAGGAGTGGACAGAGCCTGGCTAGAAGCTACAACTAGTGCCCTTCCCTTTCTTCTTCACTATTTTCTGCTGCCATGAACTGCTGGATTTTGCATATGCCACTCTGCCTGGGATCTAGCCAAGTATGGACTGAAAGCTCCACAAATTGTGAGCTGAATAATTTTTTTCTTTCCTTCATTTTGAATTTTGAGTAGTTTGTCCCAGCCATGAGAGAAAACTAACCAAAACAGTCACTGATTAAACATCTTTTATTTGTACATACCTTAGTGTTTTCCACAATTTCGCTATAGTTGGTCTTTTTGCTTCATCCAGTTCCAGAAATTTGATATGCTCTAACTAGCACTAAATTTGTTAAGATTTCATCTGTAGCTTCACCTATGAGCTATCCTGGAGAATGCTTTAGTGTACTTAAGTGGAAAGTGATTCTATTACTGCTACCCAGAAGGTTCTCTATATGTCAAGTCCACTTGTCCAATAATATAATTCATGTCCAATATTTTCAGATTGATTTCCTGTATAAATTATCTGTTACTGTAAGTGAAGCCCTGAGATCACCTACTTTTACAGTTTTGTATTCTATCCTCTCCTGTAAGTCACACACTTTTTTGAGACTTTAGGTGCTCTAGTCGTGTGTATATATTCTCTTGGTAAATTAACACTTTCAGATGATGTTATAGGCATTTTTGTTTCTTTTACAAAGGTTATTAATTAAAATCTATCATGTCAGGTACAAATATAATTACCACTCTCTTGTTTACATTTTCATTGCTCTATTTACATCCTTTCTGTTGTCTGCAAATTTTATGGTATAAATAAAATCACTTAACATGCTAACCTCTGGATATTATAGAATTTTGGGTATGAAGATGTACTTGCTATATTACTGAAGTTGTTGTTTTTATGTTTGATGTTTATTAGAAGCCATCCATTTCAGCTTCAACAAAGGCCCCTTAGCGATTCCTTTAAAGGAGATTCGGAATTGATAAGCTTCCTTAGCATTTGTTTGTCTGAGAAAGGTCTTATTTCTCCTGTCTTTCTAAAGGATAATTTTCTCTTGGAAGTTTATTCCCAAGCATAGCACGCTGAATATATTATCTCACTCTCTCTAAACGTGCAGTTTCTGTCTGGAAAATTCAAAGATATCTGCATTGGGACTTACTTGAATGTAGATGTCATTCAATTCTGGATGCTTTCTATATTCTTTCTTTATCTTTCTATTACTTGATCTATGAGGAACTTCTCTGCCCTTATATCTCACAGATGACCTCTAAGTTTCCTATAAGTGGTTGATCATGTCTTTCTCACGTTTTGGAAAAATTTTACGTACTATTTCCTTAAACACATTTCATCAGGTTCTCTGCCTCCTGCTGGAATTCTAAATCTGACACTATTTTTTTAATATTCACAATACTTATGTCTAACAGCTCATGCATTTTTTTCTGTTATTGTTTAGCCGACTGGACAATTTCCATTTTGCTACCCATGGGCTTGAAAATAATTGCACTTGAGCAAGCTTCTGCTCTTGAAGGCTTGTGTAGAATTTGACACATCAGTTCTTATACTCTATCTCAAAGATTTTCATTTTATTCATTAAAGTTCTCTTTTTTTTCCTGAGCTGTTTTCTTGCTCATTTCATTTAGTTTTGCTCAAAATTTCTCAGAATCCCTTAAACTTCTTTAAGAGTATTCTGATGTTTTCGCCATTCAGTTCATATATTTCCATTATTTCTACTCCACTATTGGAGTTCTACTTTCATCAGGTATGTCCTATTATGTTTCTTTATGATTCTTATGTTTTCAAGTTGATGTCTGCCTATGCAAAGAGGCATCCTCCCCTTCTTGCCTTTGAAGAATTCTTTGGAAGTGGTAGAACTGTCTCATTTTATCCTACCTGGTCTTCTGATAGGGTAACTGTTAATAGCTTGGATTGACAGACCTTGGAGTGTGATGCCACACTGGGCCTGCTTCACTTGTCTTATAAGATGGAACAGTTCTTTTGATTATGTTTTGTAGGCTTCTGAGACCGTTTGCCATGTTCACCTTCCAGGCAGAACAGTCTGGGGTTTTGATTGCCTCTACTTGGGAAGAGGTGTAGTCTTTCTTCCCTGGCTGGCTGGAACTATTGTTCGTAACATGTAGTTGAATATATAGGTATTTGCAAGGCTTGGTGAGTTCTGTTAGTAGGCAATGATACAGTGCTATATAAGGGTGTGAGCTTTAGCTTGTCTCCAGAGTGCAGACATAAACAGGGCACAAAGGCTTGGTATAGTTATTGTAGTGTTACTGTGGTTGGGTGAAAACAAACATTCTTTGTAAGAGTAATCAATGCCCAGCTAATGCCTGCCAGGCTGGAGAAAATGGAAAGAGAACCCTGGAGTTCACCTGGGTCACCGCTTCAAACCTGTCACTGGACAAAGCCAGATGCTTCCTCCACAGTGCATTTCTGATGCACCTCTGGGCTAGCAGAGAGCTTCACAGTAACTGTGCAGCAGAGATGGCGAGTGATAGGGCTCACAGTCCTGTGGTTTCTGCTTGCTGAAAATGTCCAAGAGCTTCCTCGATGTTGTGGTGCCTCACCCATTTATCTGAATCCAGCCTCGGTTCCTTATCTCTAGCTCATTCATGTATTCTATCCTTGTCAGCTTCTAATGTTTCTTTTCAGATAGGACAACAGCGAGCCACATGAGAAAGGTCCCACAGAACTAGAGAAGCTCAATGTCTTTTTCCAACACACTTTTTGGATTATTAAAAAAAAAGTGTCAGTCTTGGTGTATCTTCTGTGCACAGCACTATTCCAGGTTGAGGAAAAGTCATATAGTCAAGATCTTCCCTTATCCTCTGAATGCGACTTTTCTCATTTTCTCAGAATATTGAGATATTTCAACCCTTTGATAGGTTCCAGGAGGTGTGTGAAGGTTTTCATTGTCTGGTTGTTTGCCAGCTATTTCCAGGACTAAATCCAGTGCTTTATTCCTATCCTACTCCCACACAAATATTTTGGCACTCTACCATTTCCTAAGATTAAATTATATTACTTAATAACATGTTTAATAATGGAGTACTTTTCTTTTTAAAATTAAACATACTGACATATTTTGTTAACTATGTCTGAACTATGTATGTTTCCTATGTAAAGTTATAGTTACTATATTTCATAATTAGTGCAAATAAAAATCTGAGTGAACACTTGTCTCCAAAATATTTGTTAATCATTCAATTTATAATAAACTAGTATAGCAACAACTAAATCCAGTAAATTTTATCCACTGGGGAGTTTCATATGTGTATTTTTAATCTCTCAGATTAATTTTAATAGGTTCTGTTGGAGTCAGTCTCATAACTCAGGCCATGAGCAAGTGAAATTACCTTTGCCACTAAACAGTTGGTTTCCCTTTTCTTTAACTTTATAGAAATACAATAGTGCACCGTGCTTTATATGGGAGGCCCTTTTCTCCACCAAATGCTCCTTGCTCCTTTGTCAAGAAATGGTTTTAGTTGTATGTGTTTGTTTTCCTACTCTCTACTGTTCCACTGACAATATTTTGTTTCTAATTTTGTGACAGCACCATGATGGCTTTGTAATATTCAATACTGGATAGAATCATGCCTCCTGCTTGTTCTCTGTGCTGAGGATTACTTTGGTTATTACAAGACATTGTTATTCCCACATGATTTTAGGAACTGCTTCTAAAAGAATACACTACTGGAATTATTACAGGGATTTACTATACCTGCACTCTATTGTTAGTAATCTGACCATTTTAATATTAATAGTGCAAGTCTATAAGGTTGGTAGGGATTTTTCCTATTTTTTAGTGTCTTCATTTTTTTCTTCAGTGTTCCATGATTTTAACTGTATATCTCTTTTTTCTTGTTTATGTTGCTGCCTGGATAGTTTGATTTTTCATTCCATTGTGAACAGAAAATTTTTCCTTCCTTCTTATTTTGTTCTTAGATTAATTTTTAAAGATAACAAGAGCAGTAAAAGTTAGAAATGAAACAGAATTTCCCTAAGTAAAATGGTAGAAATTCAGTAATCATTTGTTTTATTGTCTTTAGTAGTTTGGATTACAAGTTGTTTTCATAACTATGAAAAACTGGTCAAAATTATTTTTAAAAAGGGAGAGAAAAAACTTAAACATTAAATGTCCCTTTCTCAGTAGGTTTTATTGATATATAAGCAGGTTTTGATTTTTTTTTTCCCTTAGCTAGAAATCTAACCCAGGGAAGTCATACTAAACTACATCTACTCACAGCCCTCTTTGATACATATATTTCAACTGTTTTTTAATATGGGATCTCATTGAATTTTTAAATATCACAAACTAGACTCATATCTGTGATTCTCCTGTGTCAGCTTAACAGAGTGCTGGAATTACAACTAAATTCTACCATAATTCCAAAGTTAATGTGGTATGGCATAAAAATAATTGAAAAATAGCTGTCCATCTACAATCGAATGTAAAGAGGTAACATTTGTATACCATGGATTCTGATGCCATAGAGTTGTATAAATTAGAGGAGTTTGTAAGCAGATAGATGCCTCTTGAGACCAACATAATAAATGGGCTGATTCAGACGAAGAAGCTTAATTATCACTCAGTTTCTCTTATACTGGAAACCCAAATGTAAATAACTTAAAGAACAAAATAAAAAGTAAGTTGTAGAAAAAGAGGGAGGCAGATATTTTGCAAATTTAAAGGGAAATAAGAGATGGAGAGGGATAAGAGTGTGAATGGATGAGAAAAAAAATTAGAATGCGTGATGTGGTCACCCTGACATTTGTAATGAATGTGGTTACTGAAAACTGCAAAATGTACTAAGGTAAAGTGGTTTGAAAATACAATAATGTCCAGAAGTAATAACAGTGGAGACTTAAAAATGTTTGCTTTACCTACCATCACTCTAGTCTGTAAAAAGTATTGATATGAATGAAATTAACTCTGATATTCCACAGGACTACAGTTGATTGGCTAAAGAATCCATTCTTTAAATAATGTATTGGCCATCTTGTTAGTGGAATTTGCTTTAACAGAAAAATTACAGTGTTTAGCCGGGCGTGGTGGCGCACGCCTGTAATCCTAGCACTCGGGAGGCTGAGGCAGGAGGATTGGTGCGAGTTCGAGACCAGCCTGGGCTACAAAAGTGAGCTCAGGACCAGCCTCAACTGCATAGCGAGACCCTGTCTCAAAAAGACAAAAAAAAATAAAAAAATAAAAAAATAAAAGCAAGCATATGCAGTATGTTTAGCTATATAAGAAAAATTACAGTGTTTAATTTTAGTAGTTCTAATACCTGGGGTCTGAAATCGAGGTGTGAGCATGGTTGGTTTCTGCTAAGGGCTTTTTTGGGTCTTCTAAATGGCCACTTTCTCACTGTTGCAGAGAGAGAGGGAGAGAGAGAGAGACAGAGAGAGAGAGAGAGAGAGAGAGAGAGAGATTCATATTCTCAAATGAGAATCTACAATACACAACACATGGTTCTACTCCACTACTTCTATTCTATTCTATCTTTCTATTCCCCACCCCCATGGTTTGTTTCACCCATTACTTTCTAAAGGCTCCATCTCTTTAGAGTCCTTGTAAGGACTACGAAACTTATGAATCTGGTAGATCTACACTTCTTTTTCTGACAGTCATAATTGTCACGACTGAGCAGTTACTATCTGAATAAGTCCTAATTCTTTACATTGTCTACATTTAATATGAGTGTTTCTCTTTATATTAGAGAATTTTTAAGTGATTGCAACTGCTTTCGCTACAAGTGCTAGAATACTTTAACAAGTCAGTAGCAATAAATACTAACAAAATTATGAATCTAAATGACAACATCGGTTTTAATTAATTCATTTTACATCTTCATTAGTGAACTGCTTTTGACATAGACACAGGAACGGAAATAAATCCGCGCTAATATTTGATAGAGTAATCAGGCAGGCCTCCAAGCATTCCTAACTTTAAATATTCATCAGGTTTCACTATTCCAGAATTCTGTGATTACATGCATGAGATTTTTTTTTAACTTTTTGTGAAGCGTCTATTCTTAGACTGGCACAGGCTGTGAAAAGAATGACTGGGGGAAAGAATGTGCAGCAATTCTACAATGTGTTCACTTGTGGCTCAATCAGCAGAGAACATCTGGTGAGCCAAATGTGCACATCAACTGCAAAACGAACTTCTCCAGCTACTCCCCAGCAAGGTCCCATTTTCTCAGGCTCCCCAACAGCCGACATGTGCAAAAGCAGAATAGAAAAATGGACTTGATTTTTATATTTCAGACTCAATCACTCTCATGAAGAGGAACTTGGTGCATCTGCATTTTAAAAACTTTGAATTGTTTGATTATTTTAAGGCAATTACACTTTTGTGAGCAAATATGTAACCATTCACATTACGAAAGAACAAAAAGCACCTTCATAATTACTTCAGAGATTTTTCTTAAGAATTTATTGGTATAACATACCTCAAGTACATGTCATATTTCCTGGGAAAGGCAGATAAGAGCATCAATTAATCATAACTTGTAGAATCTCCCATTTTCTGTTCCTGTTAAGAGACACAGTTTATATTTTAAAATGTATTTCTGTTAGAAATCAGTTTTCCTACAATAATCTACAATTTCATTTTCTTTATATTGTTCTTAGCAAGTATAATTGTTTATCTAATTATTCTTGAATTAAAATTGACCTTGTAATCAATTATATATTTCAATTTCCTTAAAAGAAAAAGTTGCAAGCTATTTTAAAATTCACTTAGTACATTCCCAATAATTGTTAAATGTCTATTGTCTTCCTTGTAGTACTTATACAGAGAACAGGGTGTAGATGTGATAATTTTTCTAATCATTATTGGTACAAAAAATTTCTTTTCATTGAACTAAGAGAAAGCAACTGTGTACCTAGTCCAATGTTCCACAATTGCAGTGGGTTATTGGAAAAACAGGCAATGTTGGAAGCTATTAATTTAAACCTTTTACAGCTCAGCATACTAATCTAGCTTTATGTTTTGTGCCTCATGGTTAAACTTTTCTTTGGTCAAGAACAAGTTAAAGCAAGACCAACAATATGCATTGTATCAATTACTTGGAATGTACTACTAATGTGTTTTGAGCTTGTCATATTGTTATTTCTTATTAAAAGTAATAAAAATAAAAATAATAGGAAGCTGAAAAATTAAATAAATTAATAAATATAATTGGCTCCATTGCTGGGTATGGTGGTATGCATCTGTAATTTCAACTACTGGGGAGGCTGTGGCAGGAGGACTGTGAATCAAAATCCAGCTTAGGCGACTTAAGATAATCAAACAAGGGCTGGAGATTGAATTTGTACTCCTTGGGTTCAATCTCCATGAAAACTGAACAAAAATAAAAAAATATTGAGATATAATTTATGCACAACAATAAAAAATAAATAAAACTCACTTAACATTTGGGATAGCTAATGTTTGAAATTCTTATTCTGACCAATTTTACATCCTTGCATCTGTAAATGTGAGCAACTTTTTGGAAGACAACAATGTGCAATATAATACCTATGACTGAATTACTATATATTCTCTTCTTAAATTTTGTATCATTTATAATGTTTTATTTAGTTTTATTCTCTTTAAAATGAAGTAAAGAATTCATACCATGAAATCTTTTGAGTTTTCTAAAATAATTACATCAAATTTCCACAAAATTAAATGCAGCTACTGGGAATAGAGAAAAATGACAATCCAACACATTAGAAATTTCTTCTGCTAAGTAATAAAGAAGAGATTCATGAGTTCATTTGTGATTGCATTTGAAGACAAATTATATGTCACTATTATAGGTAATATGCTATACTCAATGACTTTAGTTTGCCAGTACATGTGTCTTTGTAGAAAATAAATGCTAAATTAACAAATACATAGACAAGTGAAATTTGATAGAACTGCAAACAAATTTGTGTGTGTGTGTGTGTGTGTGTGAAAATTATATGAATATAATAAAGTGTAAAGGTTAAATGCAAGTAAATGAAATATTTAAAGTGGAGGGTTATGGACAAATTCAGAGGTTATTAACTCAAGAATTAATCTTTTATGTGGCAGTAAATATTTGGTGGTGTGGTGGCATTTAAAAATACCACCATAACTTATTCTTTCCTTATCTATCTACTAATTATGCTTTCCCAAATCATCTTCCATGTACTATGATAAACTCATAGAACCATATTTACCTTCACTTGGAATAGTAAATATAAAGAAGATAAGAAGATTTCTTGCAAAATAATTTAACACCCTAAATTGTCAGAACAAGGAACCTAAAAGAACTTTGTTGCCATGGTATCTATTTAATATGCTAAGTACTCAACAAAAGAAAAAGAACTGAGGAACACACATATGCACCCTGGTCCTCAGACACATGAGCAGCACCAGAGTTCTATTACAAATTACAAATTTAAAAGAGAGAAAATCCCTGAAATTCTAAGAAATTTATATATTAGAGGAGAAAAAAATATAGACATGGCTGATACACTTGTTTTGTTACTATAAATATTTGAAGAAGTTATTTTTTTAAGATGAGAATTTTATAAAGATAATTTTTGCTCTAAGATCACTTATTCCAAAGATGATACATGGATCACCCAATCCCTTGTTTGTTTTCACAATACGTATATTTGTTTATTTATTTTTCATGTCTCTATATTTAGGATATATATATATATATATATATATATATATATATATATATATATTAATTTCAATGTTAAAGAAATAGCAATCAGACAATTTCAAAACAGGCTAGTAGGACAGCTACAATAACTAACATATTGCACATCCTTGTCTTCGTAGCAGTCACTCTGAGTACAAAACGCAGGCATGATATCCTGTCCAAGCACTATCAGCGCAAATCTTTCATCTCATTTGAACCAAGAAAAAGAAGCTGTATGTCCACCATAATTTATTTTTAACTACAAAATGGGCCTTCATTTATATTCCCCTTGTTTTCTTTGTTTTGTGAAAGATGGATATTCCATTTCCATCCAAATATTGTAGGTGTATGAATTAATAAAAAAACCTAATATACTCTGATAATCTATAATACTAGTGAGTTATCAGCAGAACTGTCCATGTCAGAAGTCAGTGACTTGAGCCATTTACCGCTCAGCATATTAATATAACTTTACTTTTAATACCTCATGATTACACTTTTCTGCTGGATGGTTAAGAACAAGATAAAGCAAGACCTATATAACAAAGTAATGTAACTTTTGTATCAGACAAGGTCAGCTGAATCTTCTTAGGATTTACCTGGAAGCCAAGTACAGCGGTCACTGAGGATAGCAATGCCCCTTGTTTATTTGGAGTTAGATTGTCCCTGCCAATTGAATGTGTGGACAGAGCATGCTTGCCCAATTAGAACTCAGTTAACAAGGGACTGGTTCTGATTTTTAAAAGGAAAACTCTTCAGTTTAAACTATGTATCCCATGCTACATACCTAAAGTAAGAAACTAACTTATTCAAAATTTTAAAATTCTTTATACTAATAGCTACTATTTCAATATAAGCATTCGACATACTAAGGACCATAGTATATTCTATTCTTTAAACAAAATAATGCTTCCTCTTTATACTAATATTATTTTCATTCTTTGAGGTTGATGACTGCAGCATTAGCTAGACAGTAAGAACTATGTATTTAATCTACTAGAACATCAGCATAACATCATGTTCCTTCAGTTCAGTAAAGTTAAGAAGCAATGACACAATTCTCACAGTGGCCTTATTATGCAGTTACTGTTATTATCCTTAGTTTAAATAAGTTTGCTTTGGAGGAATTTTAGTCATTTTGCTTCAGAAGTGAAAAGCCATCATTTGGATCACATGGCAACTACTGAATCTTCTGTTCTCATTCTGTCTGAATTATTTTGGGCTTCCAAGGACTGATGCGTCTAGTACATTGTTACTTTTTTGGAGTGCATAATGTGGCATTCATCACTGCAAGTGGGTATAGAGAGACAACACACCTTCATTCTTTTTAAATTCACTTTCCTTTAAAAACACATCTCAGCCGGGCGTGGTGGCGCACGTCTGTAATCCCAGCACTTGGGAGGCTGAGGCAGGAGGATCAGTGTGAGTTTGAGACCAGCCTGGGCTACAAAAGTGAGCTCAAGGCCAGCCTCAACTGCATAGTGAGACCCTGTCTCAAAAAGACAAAAAAATAAAATAAAATAAAATAAAATAAGATAAAAAATAAAAACACATCTGTCCTGTGTTTCACAGCTTACCTATATTCTTTGTTTTCATTCAAATCCCTCTTTTAGATAAATGTATCCACATATATTTTATTCCATGTTCACTATTTTATTGGTAAAATAACTCATTTCATGAAATCAAATGGAACCAGAGCAGCATAGATCTTAGAATCACTGAAACCTGGGATACAGCCCAACAAATGGAGTGAGGATGACTACAGATCATTTCTGTGGATTAATCTGCTCCAAGTCCAAATTGTTATTTTAATTTAGTAAGTATCTTAAATATAAAAGTTACCTAAAGTAGTGGAGCTTACAGAACCTCATGTGAATCAATTTGAAAACTATTAATCCATTATGCTAAGAAGATGTCTGGAACAGCGAGGCGCAGAGTCCAGTTAAGTGCCTTTAGCTGCCTCCACTTCTCCTTGATCAGCCTGTAACAATTTTCTGTCTGAATTTCCTCCTCCCCACCATGATCTGACTGCACTATTTTCAGTTATATATGTCCACAGGCCCTGCTTTTTCCTTGTTAGCACATTTATATTTACATTTTTCTGAAATGCTTACTTCTAGCAAATTTTACTTTGATAATTCCTTCTTCTAGCCTTTATATTAAGACTTTGAGATTTTCCTCTTTTATTGCTGTTTCCCAAAATTTATCTTACTCTGAAACTTGTCTTTCCTTGTATGCTTATCGCCAAATAACTAAGCTTTATAAAATGTTTCATTTTTGTATCCCAAAGTCTAGTAAAAATATGATGTATTTTAATTCCAAATGAATTAATTGTTCTGATAGTCAATAAAGAAAATATGCAAAGAACATGTAGGTTTGCAAAGAAACAACAAGAGACAGCAAAGATGAAGGATTTTATTGAGGCAAAATGATTGATGTGCAGACTTCTGAGGCAGAGACCTTGCCAGGGATGCCCGTGTTGTGTTTTTTATAGCGTAGAGCATTAGACTTTTTAGAAAGAGGGTGTTTGTGTAAAGTTAGGGCCTCACAATAGTGACACTGTGATAGGGGAACATGCAGCATTGACCTCGATGGCTTGGTCATCAGCTGTTTCTTTTAGTGAGGACATCTGGTGCTAGGAAAACAATGGTAGGCGTTGTGTAAACCAGAGGGCTTGGTATATCACCCCAACAAAGAAACACATCAGATGCACAGAAATTTAGACCCTCATATAGCAAGTAAACCTCATAGCAAGTTATTATTTCAATGACAAATCATAGAAAGTTATCATAAAAATTCATGAAATTTAAATGGAATGAATACCATTGCATCTGCATAACTTAAATAAGATTCTGTACTGACTGTTGACTCTCACAGTAGGTCTATAGTCAGGTTCAGTGACATTAAGTACACTTAATTATAAAGTAGCTTAAATTGTGCTATATTTTTAAAAATTATTTGCATTTTATATCATTAAGAGCTTTCCAATGTTACATACCTAACCAACAGTTTTCATGATAAAATATACATAATATAGCCAGGAGTGGTGGTGCACACCTATAATTCCAGCACTGGGGAGGCTGAGACAGGAGGATTGGTGCGAGTTTGACACCAGCTTGAGTTATAAAAGTGCGCTCAAGGCCAGCCTGAACTGCATAGCGAGACCCTGTCTCAAAAAGACAAAAAAATAAACAAACATATAAACAAAAAAACCCAATATAACAACCACTGTTCATCTTCTATTCTTGTTTTGAAATTCTGCAATATGCATTGTATGTTGCTGTTTTTATATTTGTTTTTTGGGGGTTGTTTGTTTCTTTTCTTTAAAAACAACAACAAAGATCATCAACTGCTTTTTTTGGTGTGTGTGTGGGACCGGGGTTGAAACACAATCTTGTACTTGCCAGGCAGGCACTTGTGCCACAGAGCTATCTCCACGGTCCCTTCAGCTGCTTTTTAACATAATCTCAAAGGAACCTTACATATTACATAGCTGTTGTTGCACTTGAATGCTCTTTGCAGGGGCATGGAAAGTCTGAGCAATGCTAGCCACCAAAACACTGGTATTTCTCAAGGTGAAGACCTTGAATATCACATTTTCCTTTTTCTAAACAGCATCTAATGTTTCATTTTAAATATTTCCTAAGTTGATTATGATGGTCAACCATCTCTGACAACCCCCAGTTACAGATTTCGATTCACTGAATTTCATCTTTTCATGACTATTTGAACTATATGGAGGCTGATTGGAAAATATTAGTAATAAAACATTTTTTCTGAATTTTATGTAGATTTTTAATTCACATTTTTTGTGGTAAGACTACGTCATAATTAATGTAGTCTTTGCAATTGTACCAAAGCTCTAACAAAGTAACGAAATAAAGAGTAAAATTATATTTTGACTTAGTTTGTGAGTCCTTGATGAGTTGGCTCCTTGATTTTGAGCTTTAGCAAAGCAGTACACTGTGGCCTGGAGCACGTAATGGAGAAAAACTGCTTCATCATACAGGAGAATGGAAAAATTAAAGAGAAAAAGGCCATAGCTGCCTTCAAGGCCGAGGCTCTGTTGACCTGCAATTGACTACTAGAGAAATTAGCCTGTGTCTCAAAGACTCTATAGGAAGATTCTAGAGTCAAACTACAGCACATTCCTGAAAGAGGCTATCTTTCTTTCAGTGAACATGCTTGGCCCACTTTTCAAAGATAAGGTGCCTGAGTATGTTTGTAGTCACATCTGCATATTCTAACCCGTTCCACTATTACTCAGTTCTGCTTGTGTTTTTGTTGTTGTTTGTTTGTTTGTTTGATTTCTTTTTGCTGGTGCTATATCACAGTAGCTTTGTAGCATAATTTCAAATCATGGAAGGAAATATATTACTTAAAATAATTGTTATTAGTTCATTGAAAAGAAAGGTTGGTGCTTATACCATTAAATCAATTTTTAATGCCAATTTCTTATAATCTGAGTAACTGCTTTGATGATAACAATAAGCATTTTACTAACCACTATTACTCTCCTGTTATCTCGCTTTGAAATTTTATATCAGTTTTTAGTGTTTTTTTCTTTAAAACCCTACAACTATTGCTATTGCTAAGTATGTCTTGTAATGTTTATATTTTTCAGTGAATCACAAGGTTCAAATAAGTTATGTTCCATAAACTGTACTACCATGAGATATAAAAAAGTAATAATTGAATGCTGATCCCAATCCCTTCATTTTGGGGTTAACACATGCTACTTAACATTTTGAATGCCTTGTTGACTACATCTTACACTGATTTTTTTTTTCTATTCACATATTTCATCCATAGTTTAAAACTCACATTCATTCTATCTATTTTTTATGTACCACTTCAGTGATCCAACATTTATGTAGATAATTTTTACATGGCTCTATTAGTACCCATCTTCAGATATTTTCATTTGTTACTATGCTTTATCTGAGGATGTTGTCAATTATTTTGGAAGTGGTACTTTCTTACATAAGCACATTCTACCCTTCCTCTTACTTTATTTTGAAACTTCTATGTAGTCAATGCCAATGATAATAAGTTACAGTGCATTTTCACTAATATTAAGTCTGTAAAATTTTCCTGTATTATATAATGTTTTAAAAAACTAATTGTTGTTACTATCTTTCTTGTTATTTTCCCTCTTTTCCTTCTTTTTTCCTCCTCCTCATTGCCCTCTTGCCTCTTTCCTGTCATCTGATACTTTAAGCTATATGAAGAAGCAAAACACATACTTTTGCTTATTTCTCATTTTTAGTGGTATTAGTTATTACTGGTATTATTAAGATAATGGTATTACTGAAATCTCAAGAGCAGTGGGCACGATCATGACCACATATTTGACCTTGAAAAGCAAATTGTCATGTTTCAATCACCTCTAGAGGGGAAAATGAACCTCTGGGTAGCAGATGACATAGCATTCACAAAGATATCATTAAATTAGAATCACATAATAATTTTAACATTGATGTTTTAAGCTAACTTTCACTTGCTTAACAGCAAGTGACAGTAAGGAAAGTAGGACCCTAACATGCATGTTTATAACACATATTTAAAGAATACTGCGTTTGGATGGGACAGCACAAGAAAGAAAATAAGTTGGATAGAGAACCCTTACTACAATGCTGAAATTTAAACCTCAAAAGAGGATATGAGAATATCTACTGTTGGCAGTGAAGTAATGTACGATGTTGGAGGTCAGCACTGGCAAGCAATATATTCCAGATGAATGTTAAAACCCTTGCTGGAAAGCTGCTAAATATGAGGCGGAACTCCTTGGCAGGATTCCCATGGAAATGCTGCAAAGCTTTATTCTGTGCCACTATAAAAAAATCACTTGGAATATGTCCATAGGGGAAAAGTTAAAATTTAATTATCCAATATTAATAAAACATATAAAGCAAGCAAAGTCAGCTTGTTATCAAGACTGAGAAACTATAGGGGTTTCAACAATTGCCTCTATTTTCTCCTCTCTCACAAGCCATATAATAGGGCTTCATGGAATATTGTTCATGGGTAGTCCACAAAGGACCTAAAAGACACCTTGTATGCTTACATATCTGTCAGGATGGTATGGTTTTACTACAGTGCTGGCCAAAAATTGGGTTTAGTGGTACATGAGTATAATCTCAGCAGTGGGGAGGCTGAAAACAAGAGGATCACTATGAGTCCAGTGTGTGTAATGAGATCCTGTAGACCCTGTATTTAAAAAATGAAACATAAAATGAATGATCAGGTGGTAGAGGTATTATGTACTCAAGGTGATTTTTTTAGTATTCTTCTGTCCAGCTATACAGCCCCATCATGAGACAGACATCATGGTAGAAATAAAGGCAGTGATGCAGGAGACATGGAGAAACGCATGAGCAGGACACAGGACAGTAATTTTCTTTCCTGAATGTAAATTAAAAATTTCTGCTGAGGGGCTAGGGAGATAGCTCCGCGGCACAAGTGCCTGCCTGCCAAGTGTGAGGTTGTGAGTTAGAACTCCAGTCTCACCAAAAAAAATTCTGTTGAGACTCTAATGTGTTCTTGGCTTTTGTCCCATTTTTTTTAGTAGTACTTGCGTGCATTACATAATGACTATCCGTATATAATATATTTCAGTTCATTTTTCATCTGCTTTACTTTCCATCCCTTTTCCCTCCATCTCATTACCCGTTTCTATTTGAGAAAGATATATCTCCCTACTTTTTATTATTTATCTTTTTCGCTTTATTTATATGGAAGTTAACACTGAACCAGATATAGAAACATTGTCAAAAGAGAGGAGTCATTCTGATGGCTGGGGTACAGACTGGACTTCTTCCATTATGGAGGAGTGGATACTTGTTCTAATTTAAATAGACACAGTCTTGATATAGACTGTCTTCTCTCCAAGTAATGCTTCTGAATATACCACTTGTCAGTCTGTTTGGATTGCTTTTAAAAATGACATAGAGTGTTCAATTATAAACAACAGAAATTCATTTTTCACAGTTCTGGAAACAGGGAAGTCAAAGGTTAGACTGGCAGCAGATTCAGTGACTAGCTTATTTCTTGGTAAATACATGGTACATTTTAGCCAGCACACAGTGGAAGAGACAAATGAATTTCCATAAACTTATTTTATAAGGCTTCAATCATTTTATTGAAGTAATAATCTCCAAAACTTCTTACCTCCTAAACCAGTCAACGTAAAAGTTACATTTTTAATGTATGCTTTTAGAGGGCAGAACAAAAACTTTGAACATGTAACATTGCAATGTATTAACTTTCACAATGTTTTACATGTACAGTGCTCCCCAAAACAACAATTGTAATGAGGACGGGTACAGCTCTCACGGGTACAGCTTTTTATTCCTGCCTCCATGAGTGCAATTCTCATTGACTTGGTTAGTGCAGTGAATTCAAGACTTTTCTTGGAAATTATTTGGGATTGAGACACAGATTGAGCCTGGTAAATCCGCCACAACAAGCCTATATATCTGTGTAATCTTTTGGATTGCAAATTCCACATCTCATCAGGATATCCAAA
>PVJA010000680.1:0-156070 GCA_004027025.1 Myocastor coypus
TTTTTTTTTTTTTTTTTTTTTTTTTTTTTTTTTTTTTTTTTTTTTTTTTTTTTTTTTTTTTTTTTTTTTTTTTTTTTTTTTTTTTTTTTTTTTTTTTTTTTTTTTTTTTTTTTTTTTTTTTTTTTTTTTTTTTTTTTTTTTTTTTTTTTTTTTTTTTTTTTTTTTTTTTTTTTTTTTTTTTTTTTTTTTTTTTGTGGGATCGGGGTTCAAACTCATGACCTTGCACTTGCCAGGCAGGCACTTGTGCCACAGAGCTATCTCCCCAACCCCTCTGTTTTCTTAATGTGTGGGTTTAGAGCTATAAATTTCCCTCTAAGAACTGCTTTCATTGCATCCCACAAATTCTGGTAGGTTGTGTTTGAATTTTCATTAAATTGTAAATATTGCTTAATTTCTTGTTTAATTTCATCTGTAACCCACTGGTTGCTGAGAAGGATGTTGTTTAATTTCCATGTATTTCTGGGGTTGTGACTTCTTTTGTCATTTATTTCCAGTTTCATTGCAGTGTGGTCAGATGACATGTATGCAATAATTTGTTTTCTTGCATATACTTAAGCATGACCTATGCACTAGTGTGTGGTCTATTTTGGAAAATGTCCCGTGTGTAGCTGAAAAAAAAGTGTATTCAGAAGTGGTTGCATAGAACACTCTGTGTGTGTCCACTAAGTCCAATTGTTCCAAGATCTGGTTCAGTTCTGCCACTTCTTTGCTAATTTTTTTGTCTTTCTTTTTGGGATAAAGGGGTGTTAAGGTCTCCTGTTAAGATTGTGGTGTTGGATATTAGATTTTTCATGTCCATTAATATTTGTCTTATATAACTTGATGCTCCCATGTTGGGTGTATAGATATTTATGAATGTTACCTCTTGGTCTTGAATTTTTCCCCTAACCAGTATGTAGCGGACTTCTTTGTTTGATCAATCTCGTTTTGAAGTTTAGACTGTCTGCAAACAGAATTTCTATCCCTAATTTCTCTTTTGAGGTACTGGGGCATGTAATATTGTTTTCCATCCTTTTAACTTTTAGCCTATGAGTTTCCTTATGAGTTAAGTGTGTTTCTTGTATACAACATATTGTTGGATTTTGCTTCCTTATCTACTCTGCTAGTCTATTTCTTTTAATTGGAGAATTGAGTCCACTTACATTTATTGTATTGACTTATGATTGATAAGTTTTTTACTTACTATTGTTTTCTCCTGTTTAATTGGTTGTCCTATTTGGTGGGTTCTTTCTGGTCTCATTTGTAGAGCTCAGTTCATTTTGGTCCCTCTCTAAAAGGTTTTTCAGTAGTCTGTGTAGGGTTGGGTTTGACATCATGAAATTCTTTAGTTGTTCCTTGTCATGGAAGTATTTCACTTCTCCCTCATACTTGAAAGAGAGTTTTGTAGGGTATACCAGTCTGGGCTGGTGTTTGTTTTCATGGAGGACTTGCTCCATGCTCTTCTTGACTTCATGGTTTGTGAAGAGAAATCTGCTGTTATCCTGATGGGTTTTCCTTTAAATGTGATGTTTCTTTTCTCTAGAGGCTTTTAGTATATTATTCTTCTGCTGGATTTCTGGGATCTTGACTGTTAAATGTCTGGGTGTTTTTAGTCGGGTTGATGTTATTTGCAGTTCTGTATGTCCGATTGTTTTCTCATATTTGGGAAGTTTTCTGTTATTACTTCTGCCCATATTCTTTTTATATCATTTATATTTACTCCTTTCTCATTTATTCCTGTTAATCTCACACTGTTCATTTCTGCATCATCTTGCAGATGTTGAATTATTTTTTCCTGCATCCTGGTTGTTTTTAAGAGATGCTTTTTTACCTTTTCACTAGCTGCACCTGTCTTCAAGATCTGAAACTCTGTCTTCACTTTTGTTCATACAGTGTTGGCAGCTTGTGATTGAGATGTGTATCTCTTTGAAACTGTTTCATGCTATCTATTTCTTTCCTATATTGCTCATTCAAGGATTCCATCATTTTTCTATTCTCTAATTTTTTATCAGTGTCTTCTTTAGAGGTATTTATTAAGTCTTTCATTATAGCTATCCTTTCTTTTTCTACTTCAGAGATTATTTCTGCTGTCATTTCCTTTCTACCTTTCCGAGGTGTTCCTTTACTTCAGATGCTATTAGAGATGTCTTTTTTTTTTTTTTTTTCCTTCAGAGGTTATTTCTGATCTGATTCACTCTATACTTTTTTTGTAGTTTATTTTTTTACTTCCGACTCTATTAATTCATTTTTTTATTTTTTTTTTCTTGTTTCAGAACTTTTGCTTGTTTATTTCTTTATTCTTATGGCTGGCTCAGCCTGCCCTGAGGGCAAGGCTAGCGCAGCATGTGGTGCCGGGGATCAAACCGTGGTCCCTGCAGCCTCCTAAGCCCTCCCAAACAGGCACTTCAGACCACTGAGCCATCCTGCCAGGCCCCAAGACTCTATTAATTCACAGATTTCTTTTTTTACTTCAGAGGTTATCTCTGGTCTGAGTTCCTCTATATGTTTCTGCATTTGTTTGTTTATTTCAGATGCTACTAATTCAGAGATTTTGGCTGCATGATTCCCATTTTCTTGTATGGCTGTGTCTCCTGTATTTGTTCTAGGTGGGCTTGGGACCTGAGATTGCATTCTGTTCCTTGTCTTTATCATTCTGTATAGCAGTGATCTCTGACCTTTGGTGCAGAACTTTGGTAAAGTTATGCCATTAGCACCTCCTGAAATTTGGGACTGGATTTCCAAGTGTGATTTTGTCCAGATGTGTCTGGCTGGGTCTAGCTGTTATGCTTAGCTTTTCCCTGCTGCAGCTTTTGGAGGAGAGCCCTCTGTGCTCCTCTGGCAAGATGCCCAGCTCTTGGGTTAGCTAGTAGGGTCTGACACCCAGCCTCTCTGCAGGGAATTTTGCTGCAAGGTTCCACAGCAGATGCCAGAGCTGGGTTCTGGTCAAGATAGAAGTTCTGGTGGCACAAGGGTGCAGGCCTAGTGTTCCTGCCTACGTGCCTGCCAGTCATGAGCTGTGGATGGGGGCGGAGTTCAGTGGCAGTGCAGGGGTAAAGGGTGAGAGGTCCTACCTGTGTACCCGCCAGTAGGTCGGGCTACTGTGGGTGGGGCTGGAATTCTGGTGGTGGGGCGGGAGCAGTAGGCCTATAGATTTCTTATTGCTTAGAGTTATAGTCCTTTTCTTTATTGTAATTTTTTTGTTTTTCTGCTTTTTATTGCTAAAACTGAGCATTTTTCTGGTCTTATTTTCCATTTTTAAATAATTGCGTTCTCTTTCTTTTCTGAGCATAACTGTGAAGAAGTTGCTCTACAGTTTGCAATATATATTTACAAGAAATCCAAGTTTACTTTTTAAAAATTAGTCATGCCCACACACTGTACTCTGTAGAATGACTGTGAGGACAATATGCAATATGTCAATTTTCAAAGAAAAGAAAGGGGAAAAGAAAAAAAAAAAAAGTAATGTGGATTTAGGAAGGTTAATGTTTAATTGTTTGATCAATCTTATATACCTATATGTATTAATCTAAACTGATCTGATGATGAAAATATGTAATATAACCATTGTTAAATTTAAACAATAAAAAAATTGAAACAAAAAAATAAAATAAAATAAAATAAAAATAAAAAATAAAAAAAATTATTGTTCTACAGAGAGTGCAAGTGCTTTATCATAACAAAGGGTGCCTACTTCCTGCCTTTCATATGCTTGGTCCCATTAATAGTTCTTACACTGTACATATACTCACATACATTGTTCCTGTTATTTTGAACAATCACCTATTAGATCAGTTAAGAGTATGAAAATTTTTTCTCCAACTATTCTTCAATACTTTTCCTTTAAGCAGATCTAAATGTCTGACTTACATAATTTTCCTTCATTCTGAAGAACTTTCTTTTTGCCTGAGACAGGGTCTCACTCTGCAGTCTAGGCTGGCTTTGAACTCACATTGTGGCCCAGGTTGTCCTCAGACTCACAGCAATCCTCCTGCCCAAGCCTCCCAAGTGCTGGTATTATAGGTTGACCTAAAAAGCTTTTTCAAAAACATTCATATATGGCAGTTCTACTAGAGTCAAACTCCACCAGTTTTTGTTTTCCTGAAAAAGTTTCACTTCTCCCGCACTATTGAAGAATAATTTTAAAGTACACAAACACCTAGGTTGGTGGAGTATTTTAAAAATACATTAAATATTTCACTTCATTGTTCTTGCCTACGTGGCTTCTTATCACTGCTGCCATGTGGGTAAAGCATTTCCCTTTGGTAAATTTCAAGCTGGTTTCTTTAGCCCTGATTTTCTGTAGTTTTGCTATTATTTGACTATGTTGTAGTTGTTGTTGTTTTTATTTTGTCTGGGACTTTTATCCTGCCCTGATCTGTGGCTCAGCATTTGACCTTAACTAGGGAGAAATTCAGTCATCACCAAATACTTCTGTTTTTCTTCCTTCTTCTGGGTCTCCTTACACATAAGTTACACCTGTTGCGATCGTACCAGTTCTTGTGTGTTCTATTCTAGTTTTCCTCTTGCTTTTCAGTCTGAAAAGTTTCTAGTAACATTCTCAGGTGGAGAGCTTCACTCATCAGCTGTGGCTAAGTAAACCATCAAGGCCATTCTTTATTTATTTTATAGTGGTTTTTAAATTTTTATTTTATTTTGTGGTAGTAGGGATGGAACTGAAGACCTTGTGCTTGCCAGGCAGGCACTTATGCTGTTGAGCTATCTCTGCAGGTCCTACAGTGCTTTTTAATCTCTATCATTTATCTTAGGATTTCCTTTTCTCTGGTTATTTCCCCATTTTTTCTTGCACACTGTCTACTTTTTCCACTGGAGCTTTTAGCATACTATTTTTTAAAAAATTCTTGACCTGATACTTCCAATATCCATGCCATACCTATACCTAGTTCTGACAACTGCTCCATCTCTTTTTTTTTTTTTTAGAATTTTTAAATTTTATTTTATTATTTTTTTTCTTGTTTCAGAACTTTCGTTTGTTTATTTATTTTTATTTTTATGGCCGGCTCAGCCTGCCCTGAGGGCAGGGCTGGCGCAGCATGTGGTGCCGGGGATCCAACTGCAGTCCCTGCAGTCACCCAAGCTTTCCTAAGCAGGTGCTTTAGACCACTGAGCCATCCTGCCGGGCCCCTTAAAGATTATTTATTTAGGAACCAAGGACTGAACTCAGGACCTTGCACTTGCCAGGCAGGCACTTGTGCCCCTGAGTTCTCTCCCTGGCCTGTTCCATCTCTTTAAACTGTGTTTTCTGCCTTTTAGGATGCCTTATGATTTTTTCATTGAAATACAGACTTGATTTACCTGGAAAAGACCTCTCTAGCTCCCAGGGAGGTCTCTGCTCTGTTATACTGTGAGTTTTTGTTTCCATGCACTTATCCTTTTGGGGGAGACAAAGGTTTACTTTGTGACCCCATTTCTTTAACTGATCTAAGAACTGTTGCTGTAACATGACAGCAAAGGAGTATAGTGGCATCTCATGCCATCCAGGAAGTTGGGGGAAGTAGGGGCAGAGAGCAAGAGGCCAGGGACAGTAGTCTATAAGGTCATACCTCTATGACTCACTCTCTTTGAAAGCCCCACCTACTAAGTCTTCATCACCTCATAATACGATCAAATTGTAAATGTATAAATGGATTAATTTATTAGATGAAGTCAGTCCTCATGATACTTTCCAAAAAGTGGCAATCAGGCCTTTAGCACCTGTGTTTTATGGGAAATTTCAAAGCTAAACTATTAACAGTTGGATTTCTTTAAACTTAATCTTCTAAGGCCGGGTGTGGTGGCGCACGCCTGTAGTCCCAGCACTTGGGAGGCTGAGGCAGGAGGATCAGTGAGGGTTTGAGACCAGCGTGGGCTATAAAACTGAGCTCAACGTGAGCCTGAACAGCATAGCAAGACCCTGTCTCAAAAAGACAAAGATAAATAAATAAATAAACTTAATCTCCTACTTAAAATTACTAAGGTTAATTCAAAAATATGATTTTCCTATTACAAGTGTTACAGTGAATGTTTTGACTATTTTGCAAAGAATGTATTTCTAAAGGTAGAACTGCTGGATCTGTGATAATATACATTGTAATTTTTAATACATATTGTCTAATTCCTTTCTATAATGTCTGTTAAATTTACAATCCAGTGGTACTTGGAGATTGTATTTCTCCATAGTATTAGAATGCATTTGTGTGTGTGCACGCGTGTGCACAAAGCTAGGGACTGAACCCAGACTCTCACACATACTAGACAAATTGCTCTATGACTGAGCTACACACACCCCAAGCCCTTTTTAAATTTTTTGAAACAGGATCTCAAACTTGCAGTTCTCCTGCTTCAGCCTTCCTGGTGACTGGGATTACAGGCATGCGTCACTATACCCTGATATTCCCGAGTGAGTAGTTTTAAATTCTTACCAGTCAGGAAGTAAGCAAGGGATGTCTTACTCCAGTTAGAATTTTTTTATTGCTTAAATGCCAGATATCTTTCATGTTCATTAGCCATTTAATTTCTTCTTTGGGAACTGCATCAATTTAATAGATTTATATAGGGAAGATTTTTAAGAATACAGAGAATAATAAACTTAAACTATGGAAATCTTCAATCCTAGGTATTATTATCAAAGTTATTTGGCCCAAAAGGAACATTCTATTTTACTTCACATTTTCCTGGAGAACACATAATTTGCTTAGAATCGAATTCTACAAGGCTTATATCATTCGGAGGGAGTCGACTGGTGAGTATACACCTCCCATGTCCTTGCTGATGCACACAGCATCACACTATTCAAGCATGGCATTGGTATGCAGAACCATTACACTCAGACTGCCTAGAAATTTACTGACATCCTGCACCTTGTTCCTAGTGCAGCAACCAAAGAAGGAGCTGGGGAGCTTGGAGGGCATTCAAAGGACAGCCACAAGGTTGATGAAAGGGTTGGAAACATAAGAGCTGTGAGGGAATGTTAAAAGAACTGTGATTATTCAGGCTTGAAAACAATGCTGAAGAGTGAATTAATAATGGAATTCTAATAAAACACTTACACAATAGATGGTGGCCGGTTGTTTTCTACGTGTTTTGAGAAGAGATGAACAGAATTTGTACTTTAGCACAAGAAATTCAGTTACATATAAAGAAAAGTTCCCTGAGAGCATTAATCAAATTTTCTCAGTACCAAAGGCATTTGTCTAGGAGTAAATTTGTTTATTATTTTATTCTATTTTTTAAATTTTTATGATAATTAATACATTACACACTGTTGCCTTTGTCATAGTTGTTCAGAGTACAAGATGCAGATATGATTTCTTGTCTAAACATCATTAGTACTAACTAGGGGTAAATTTGATGTTCAGAAAGATATATTTCTTTTCATAGGTTACCACTCACTGAATTATTACCAGAAAGACTTCAGAGCAGAAAAGATAATAGAACAGTTCAGGGTGGGGGGAACTCAAGGATGAAGGGTGCCTCATTCATGAAAAGAGGGTGTGGACAAAGGAGAGGGTAGGAATGGAGACATGTAAAGAGAAGGAAAGCAAGGCAAAAGCATGGAACTGCTTTTAAAATAAGCCATTTCTTCCTTTCTACTGTTTATACAGCGCATCCACTTAGATATTCGAATTGGAGAACACGACCTTGGTGAAGCAATTGCTCAGGCAAAGGACAAAGTTAATGAAGTTACCTTCAAGCTTAAACATCTAATTGAACAAACTGAGCAAATACTTAAAGAACAAAACTATCAAAGGGTCAGTCTGCCTGTTCAGCTTATTTTATCTCTTCCTGCCAGGAACATATTACTAAACACAAAGCCTGAGAGCAAGGAATAGACCACCTGTTCCTGGATCTTTTCAGGCTAGAACTGAGCATACATAGAGAGAGTAGGCAGGGAGCAATCTCTCTCCACTGTCTGCTGAACAAAGAAGGGTTCCTCTAAGAAAGAACTGCAGCTCATTTACCTCTTTCTTCCCTGTACTGAGCAAGGCAGCCAGCAGCAAAGGATATGAGCTTACTGAATGAACGAACGCCTCCATATGCCCTCCCTGTGTTTGGAGAGGTGCAAGTACACCCACTTTCTAGATCATAATTTTGTTCTTGTAATACCAAGTGGCTTTTGTTATTGCTGCTGTTTTACAGTACTGGGCATCAAATGCTGGGCCTTGGATACGTTAGGCATGTGCTCTACCACTGAGCTATATCTCTGGCCCTCAAGTGTTTTCTGACTCACTGTGTCCAGTGGACACTGGTGAGACATGGGCTCAAATCTGTTCTACCACTCACTAATTTTATATCATGTTTAAGCCTCAATTTCTTTGTCTGGAAAACAAGGTAAAAACAAGTGTGATAACTAGAAAAGGGAAGGAAGTCCTCAATATAGTACCCAGCATAAAGGATTCCAATAATGAAAATCTATCACTGTTGAGTAATGCTTCTTTGCCTAATCGTTGCAAATAAAATGTATAAAGTAATAGATCAAATTACAGATATTTTACACCAAAACATAAATGTTTTATCAGATTGTTTTTTATTCTTTCATATTTGACTAAACCACTGATTTTGACTGAGACTGCACACTATAAAAAGACACTAAGTGGAAGAGGAAAAAGATACTAACTGGGTAATATTAATTATCATGAACTTACATAGCAACTTTACTCTTAGAATCACACATTAAACTAGACTTGATGGTGCATACCTGTAATCTCAGCAACTCCAGAAGTTGAGGTAGGAGGATGACAAGTTTGAGGCCAGTCTGGGCAATTGAGCAAGTCCCTATCTGAAGACGAAAATTTTAAAAGGGTGGGAGATGCAGTTTAGTGGCAAACTAGTTGCCTAAATCTCAGAACTCTAGGTTTATCTCTAGTAACACACATACATGAAAATGCATATTTAGTACTTCAAACAACTAAACCTATCTATTTCTCTTCTGCACAGGACCGAGAAGAAAATTTTCGAATGACCAGTGAAGATACAAATAGCAATGTCTTATGGTGGGCTTTGGCACAAACATTAATCCTTATTTCAGTTGGAGTTTTCCAAATGAAATACCTTAAAGACTTCTTCATAGCTAAAAAAGTTGTTTAAAATACTATCATTAAAGACAAGTAATTTTCACAATGCTTGAATAAACTAAAATGCACACACAAATGTGTGTCACTTTTATGATTTCAAAAACTATCAGAGACTGAAATTAACATCATAGAGCTGCAACATGTATAACATGTTATATCAACAAGGTAGTTTCCAGAGCAGATATGGTGGGCACTTGCAATCTCAGCACTCAAGAGGCTAAGGTAGGAAGATTGCTGCAAATACAAGCCAACCTGAGCTACATAGCAAGTTTAAGGCTAGCCTGGTTAAAAAAAAAAAAAAAAAAGCAATTTCTGAATTTCATAAATTAAGCATATTACCTTTTTTCAAAACTGATACAAAGCAGTGCAGTGCAGTAGAAATAAAATGGGAGCTACATATGAAATTTTAAGTTCTCCCATCACATTAAAAAGGATTTTAAGTATAGGTAAAATTAACCTTAGTGCCATATTTAACTCAATATATCAAATTACTATCTTTTTTTTTTTTTTTTTTTTTTTTGTCTTTTTGAGACAGGGTCTCGCTATGCAGTTGAGGCTGGTCCTGAGCTCACTTTTGTAGCCCAGGCTGGTCTCGAACTCGCACCAATCCTCCTGCCTCAGCCTCCCGAGTGCTGGGATTACAGGTGTGCGCCACCACGCCCGGCTTCAATATATCAAATTACTATCTTTTTAAAACGCACTCAGTATGAGGCTCCTTATGAAATAATTTTAATACTTTTTGTTTTCATCTTGGAGACCTGAGCTGTACGTTCCATACACATCACAAACTAGTTTGGACCTGCTAAGTTTTAGGGGTGCAGCAGCCTCAAGAGGCCACAACCACAGCACTGCTGGGGTAAGTGCACCCCGTCCTGAGTATACGCCTGAGTGTGTGTTACCAGGAACATCACTTTAATCTCTGCTTTCTAACTCCCTGGAAGAAAAAAGTTCTACTTCACCAGTACTTGTAGACTGTCTAGTGGCATCTCCCCAGGAGGACAGTGTTTAGAAAGCAATTGTGTGCGTGTGTGCCTGTGTGTGCACATGTATGATGAGATTCAACTCAAAGCCATGTGGGTGCTAGGCAAGCTCTCTGTGCTTCATTCCCAGCCCTTTAACTTTAAATTTTGAAATAATTATAAGCTCACAGGAAGCTGCAGGTGTATAGTCCTCCCAGACGGGTTATTTTGCAAAGGAAAGGGCTTCCCAGAGCCCACGCCCTTCCCATGCACTGTCGGAGCTGCAGGGCTCCACCCCTCCCCTGCCCTGGCCTTTCCCGTGTCCTTGTCTTCCTGCAGGTCCCTCATAACCCACCTCTGTCAGGACCCCAACTCTTCTGGATGGTGCCGTCCACCACTCATTTCCTCGTGGGAGGAGCTGAAGGCCTGTCCACCCAGGCCTACTGCCTACCATGAGTGTCCAGTGAGCACCACCTGGGCCTGACAGGACAGCCATTCACGGGTGAAAGTGTGAACTGCTGCGGTGCAGCAGTATGTGCGGGGTCCTCCAAGGGTCCCTGCCGCGTGATCACGTTCTCTGTTTCCCAGGACAGGAAGTTGTGCGCCAATGTGTGCAGGCGCAGAGCATTCCCCTCGCACCTTCCACGGGAGTCTCACAAGCGTTTTGGCGGGCCGTCTCAGTGCGCAGGCGCCAATCCCGCAGTGCGCAGGCGCCAAGTCTGCCGCGCCCAGGCGCCCAACTTCCGGCTCCGCGGCCTCACAGACTCGCCCGGCATGGCCAACTGGGTGTTCTGCAATCGCTGTTTCCAGCCACCGCACAGGAAGTCGTCCTTTAGCCTAACCAGCTGTGGGCACGTGTACTGTGAAGCCTGCCTTTGCAAAGGTCGGGGCGGGTACAGGGGTGGGGCCCGGGTGCAGGCCGGCCTTGTGGGCTTTCTGTTCTTGAGGTGTGTGGGGGCGGGGGCGGTGGCCGCCCCTGGAGGGTCGGACTGGAAGGAACGGACATCTTGAGGCCAGTCACACTCGGGGCAGAACTGAACCAGGCAGTGGGGCCATGGGAGCGGTAACGAAGATTCCAGAGCGTAGAGAAGTGGCAGTGCATGGTGGAGTCGCCTTGTCAGAATGGTTTTGAAGATAAACTAAGTTAGGAGGAAGAGCTTGAGTGAAAGGGAAGGAACTGAGGGGCTCCGCTAAACGTAGTCCCCAGACGACAGGGGATGTAGAGAGACGTGAGGACGCAGTGCCTTTCAGGCCAGCAGTGCCATGCTGGTAGTGCCTGCCATGGGGCCCAGGGCAGGGACTGCGTCCCCGACCCTTCTGGCTCTTGAAGTCTGAGGCCGAAACAGGATCCAGTAGCCTGAGGTCATTTTTCCAAAAAGGCAATCGCTGTGTTGGAAGCATACTCTGTGCAGGGCCCACAAAAATAAAATGAGAAAAGGGATGGAGGCGTTGGGCAGAGCCTGACCTAGCTGTCCAGGACCCATTGTTCGTAAGCCCTCCTTAAGTGCTGACTTTTCTCCTATAGATGCAGGTGTTAAATATAAAAATGATATATGTGTGTACCACTTGGCAATCTGCTTTTATTACTTACTGGGAAGTAGATGTCTTTCCCTGTTAAAATGTATCATGTTTTGGTTTCAGTTATCCTTTATTGAAAGATCATAGAACTAATTACAAATTTAACCCATAACTTGGAAATCATTAGTAAGGTAATAAATCTTAATAAAAATAAAGTGTTTATTCAAAAGTGATCACAACCAGGGATGAAACAAAGTGTTTATTCAAAAGTGATCACAACCAGGGATATAGTTCAACAGCACAGCACCTGCTGGACAAGCACAATTCCCAAAACCAACAACAAAAAAGTGATCACAGGCACCTCAAAATGTTCTGAGTAAGGTTGAGAAACATCTGACTAGCCAATAGATCTAGTTCTCACTAAATGAAACCCCAAACTTCTCTTTTTTAAGGAAAAATAAACTAATTTCAATAGGTAGCAATATAGGATTTTTTAATTAAATAGACTAATTTCCATTTAGTCAGCTGTTTCTAGCTCTGCCAGCTGGGATCGATACATTTATGTAATGGGCTGTCCTTGAGCCTTCTTTCTTTTTTGTAAGCAGCTTTATATCTGCAGCCATCTCCTTTTCCTGTTGTGCAGGAATGCTCTGCACCACTTGCTTCTCTGCCCAGCTAGTGCTCTTATTTCAGTGCATCATATTCTGCACAGGAATATGATAGTCCAGGGAATTCTTTTTTTTTTTTTTTTCAATTTTTTATTGTTTAAATTTAACAACGGTTATATTACATATTTTCATCATCAGATCAGTTTAGATTAATACATATAGGTATATAAGATTGATCAAACAATTAAACATTAACCTTTCTAAATCCACATTACTTTTTTTTTTCTTTTCCCCCTTCTTTTCTTTGAAAGTTGACATATTGCATGTTGTCCTCACAATCATTCTACAGAGTGCAGTGTGTGGGCATGACCCACCTCCCTATTGATGTTGCATAGAAAAAAGAAAGAAAAAAAAAAAAAAGGAAAGAATATACTTCTCTTTGGACTAAGAGGAAGCAGATACATACACAGTCAAAGGTTTTGCAATTGCAAGTCCAGGGAATTCTTTACTTACATACTTTATGTAGCCATTGCTGGTAAGTAACCTCCAAACTCTAACAGTATTATCTCTCTGGAAATCAGAAAGGTAGGGGCACTTCTAAACAAGGGCCTGGGACTTCTCCAGTTCACTTGCATTCTGGATTTGTTTCATGGAAGCTTATTTTGCCTCTTCGAGTGGGCAATTTTTTTGCTCATTTATTGAGTTTATCAATAAATTCTCTAAAAGAGGCACCATGTTTTTTAATTACATAGATAAGTAGGCTTATAGACATGTTAGAGAAGGGCTCTGGGGCAGTAACATATTTATTTGGACAGAAAATACAAGATAAGCCCATTTCCAAACTGTTCTGGGATAAACAGTTTGGAAACATGTTCCAAACAATTTTAGGATAAAGGAACTGGAATAATTCTACAAAGATCAGCCCAAGACAAACTTTTCTGCCATATTCAGGAAGAGATGGTGGAGGAGCAAATGTTGACTGCCTTATGTGGAAAGATGCTTGTTTCTTGCAATATCCCTGATCCTAGAAGGGCTGTGTTCTTTAGACAGTGTCCCAGTGATGATGGCAGAAGGTACTACCCAGGACAACGTAGTCAGGAAAGGTCCAGAAAGTGGTCTTAGCATTCCTATGACCCAACCAGAGACTCTGGTTAGTGGCTATATATTTTAAGTTACAGTGCCATAAGTTGTTAGTCCCTACTAAAAGACAACTGCCATTGTTCACTTTCTGACTTATCCCTTAAAGTTCATCCCTAAGGACAGGATTGTTAAATTGGGGGTGTTTTCATTAAAGTGGACCAAACTACCCCTCCCAAAGAGAATGTGCTTATTAATATTCCTAGCATTGATTGAGGAGCACCTGTTGTCCCTTCATTAGTGGTCTAGCTTTTCTTCTTACATTCATTGGTTCTTTGTAATTCTGCTGATTACTTATTGGAGTACTCTCACAACTTTCTATTGGAATATTTGTTTTTAATTGACTTAGAAGCACTATTTACCAGCTGTCAACCACTTTGTCAGTGACTCACAAATGACTTCCTTTATAGAATCAATACTTCTCACTAAGCAGAATGCTTAGATTTTTATGAGTTAGCTCTATAATCTTTCACTATAAGGCTCTGGCAGTGATGGTGCATAAAAAGAATTTCCTTTCTCCAGTTTATAGTGAAAGACAGAGAGAGAGGAACTGATGACCTCAGTGTATTTAAGAGGAGATGGGGAGGAGCCCATTCTGGAGGCCATTGGGAGGGGACCATGCTTTGCATACCAGGTCACCACATGCTGTGAGGTGCTGTGCATCTGAGGTGAATATGACTCAGAGCCAATAGCCCTCCTGGGTAGAAAGGAGGCAGAGTGAGTCCAGTGGTTCTCTGGCTTATAGGTCTGGAGGAGAGATGGGGAGTTGAGTAGATTGTGAGCAGGGCATTTTTTTTCCCACTGCATGATGGATTTGTTTTTTTCATTTGAACATTCCCACAGAGACTGGAGTAGTGGGAGCACTCAGCAAAGGCAGGGCAGGACATTCTAGCCGTGCTGCAGACCCAACAGTGTTGGAATCCACGCATTTGTGACCCCACATCTCAAGTGGGATTGCCCCAATTCTTGCCTGCACTGGATAGCAGAAGGAGCAGAAAACAGCAGCAAATGTTGCCCATATTGGGACGGGTGTGCTCCTGAGCAATATGGGGATAGTGACCTTGGAGCTGGCTAGAGAAGAGCAGAGCACATGGGCATAAGGATGTGGAAGCCTCAGGGAGGGAGCTGGGTATAGGGCAGTGTTCTGTTTCCTGATGCAGGGTGGTGTGGGGGCCTAGGATAGCAGCAGAGGTACTGATTTGGAGCTTAGGACCTACCTGCGCATACAGAACAGGTGGAAATGGCAGGAAGATCAGCCACTGAAGACAAGTCTCCAGACTGTGATTATAATTTGCGGAGAGAAAGATGGTGATGTAGGTCTAGAATCCCTCTGGATCTATGCCAAAGACTTGGAGATTGGGCAGGTAGATTGTGGGATGCTAGCAGATTGGGCAGAGTAACCCTCTGAGCGTAGGCCTAGGGCTGGTCACAGGTAGCCAGGCACTAGTGCATAGAGAAGTGGTATATCCTGACATGTGATACCTTGTGGCATAGAGTTGAGACTGAGGGGCAGAGAAAAACCCATCCTTTGGATGGGGTCAGAGCAGCTATTTTCATTTTCAATATAGTTAAAACTTAAATTAAGATACCGCTATAAGCACCTGCTTAGGCAGATGAAGAGACCAGGGTCCAAGTCCGATCTGTGCAATGAGATCCTGTACTAAATACATAAAAAAAAAGATACTCATTATAAGATCTAATTGTAAAGAGTATCTGGGATAGATTTTTTTTTCCAGTGCTAGAAGTCAAGTCCTGGGCTCACTCAGCGTGGCAAGCTTTCACTGAGCTACCTCTCCTGCCCTGGGATAGAGTTAATCTTAAGTATTGTCAATCTTTGTGGCCTTTGTTTTGGTGCATACTTGCAAAGCAGGGTTGTTAATTGTATAAATTATTATTATTATTATTATTATTATTATTATTTGTATTTTAGTAGCGTCTACAGGGTCTCACTACAGAGATTGGACCTGTAGTGATCCTCCTGTTTTCAGCCTCCCAAGTGCTAGGATTACAGGCATGCACCACCACGCCTAGTCTCAGTCATGGGTCAGTACACCCTGGGGGTAGGGCCAGCATGACATGCTGGGGATCAACTCTGGTCACTGTGCCTGCCTAAGCAGGTACTTTAGTCCTCTGAGCTATCTGGCTAGCCAGTTGTATACGTTATTGAACTGTGTGCAGAAACTGTCATTCTTTGAACATGAAAATGTTTAGGTGCTATAGCCCTGCATATTTCTCTCTTTTCTGCATATCTTTAACATTTTACTTTATTTTGAAAAGTGAAAACAAAAGCAAGAACTAAAAATCAGAAACGAAGACAGAAATGGTAACATACAACACAGTACATATGTTATAGCTTTTCAAAACAAGAATAGCTGATTAATAGTGGTTATTTTTATCATCAAATTTGTTGCTCAGATTAACAGATATAGCTATATAAGATTGGACACATGATTGCATGATTGCATGTTACCATTTTGTGCATATTTTTTGAAGAAATGTAATTTAAATATTGCATTTATACATGTCTGTTTTTATCTCATAGGCAAAAAGGATGAATGCATGATTTGTAAAGTTCCTTGTCGTACAGTTTTACTCACAAAACGTGTAAGTTGAAACCTATAGAATTTGAAGGTTACAATATTTCCTTTTAATTTGAGGTTTAATGTATAGTGACAGTGATATCTAAATTTTCCATTTGTTTTGCTGGATTGACTGCATACTGTGAGACTTGTGAATAAGCAATATGAAATTAAGATTAGCGTTCTCAGACTTTACTAACTTCCTCTTTTGGCTATACGTTGGTTCTCACTCCTGGACTGTGCTGTGTTCCTGGGAATACAAATGAATTAGGAGGATTTCTTCAACACAGTACCTGCCCCTTTAGGATGCAGTGGAGTTTAGTTTTTCAGTGGAGTCATATATATATGTAATTAAGAAAGTCATTGATGACAGAGACTTAAAACCAGGTACAGTACTTTGGCTTAAAATCTTGCTTCTGGTTTTGTCTAAAATATGTTAGCTTCACGTGTTTTCTGACATGAACTGAGTTACAAATGACTGTTTTCTTCTACCTCACTCTCCAACATGCATATTTGACCTAATATCTTAAAATGTCATGATTCCTTTATTACAAATATAAAATAGAATTACACAGTTCAGACAATACAGAAAATTAATGTGAAAGTGGCCCAAATCCTGTTTCCAAGGACAAACATCTGAGAGTTTGGTGCCTATTCTGTGTATATGATTTTCTTTTGCAGAAGTGTTTTCCCAGGTGAAACTCTGTTTGGGGCACTTGAAGTTTGTTGTTGTTGTCTGGTCCTAAGAACCTAGCCCAGGACCTCCCACTTGCTAGGTGACACCCACTTTAAAAATGACTACATAATCAGCATTTTTCTTTTAATGAGCCTATGGAATTTTTGGCTTTTCACTATTTCAGGAAAACTTGACAGTGAAGCTTTTTTTTTAACAGTCTTTCTCCACATTTTTGAGAATATTTTTGTTGTATAAATTCCCAGAAAAAGAAAATGCAAGGGCAAAATATTTAAATGTTTGTATCTTTAGTAGAAAAGGCTGCTTTCCTCCAGTGTGCAGCAGCATGAAGTCCCAGGAAATGCCTATTTCTGCTGTGCACTGCTGTGTAGCGCCCAGCACTGCCTAGTGGTCAGGCTCCAGGCAAAGCTAGAGGGCACCTGGTCCTTTCTCTTTCTTCATGGGTGAATGTTCAGGCCTTGTTTTCTTCATTATTTAGTAATAAATATAATGGAGACTATCCATTTCTGTTTGTGCATTGTATTTCTAGGTCACTTGGAGTACTGCTTTTCTGAATAATTTCTAAATCATCTCTAATCTGTTCTTTTCATTTCCTTTGTAACTTAAGGAATATCTTAATTTGCAAATGGTTAGATCACCAGTGTCCAACTTCTGGTTGTCTAGACCAAAATGAATTGTCTTAGACCACATATAAAATAGATAATGTAATTGATGAATGTAAGTAGAGCTTCCTTTTAACATTTTTACAAGAGGCATAAAGCTAGCAGAATTTTGACCTTTTCTCTTTTTGAAAACTAATTATTTGTATCTGGATCAATGAAAATTATTGAAATTCTCAATAAGTTCTCAAGGTGTTCACCAGAAATTTTTAATCAGTTTTACTCTTTGTATTCTTTGTCCTTCAAAGCATATGTAGTACCAAAAATCAATGGCATGAGTAAGGTGTAATTATGAAGCAAGAAATATTTTTCCTGAAAAAGGTAGGCCTTACAAAAGTCTAGTAAAGAGACATGACCAAATTTTTCTTTAACTCGAATGTCTGAATCTGTGTATTTATATCCAACTATTAATAAAGTACCATTAATTTTTTCTAGCATTAGCAGTGTTATATATATAATCATAACAATGTTCTGAGCAAAAAACACTATTTTAGTTACTCTTCTCTTGGCTGAAACAAGAGAAATACCTGACATCCACCAATTAGAGGTGGAAAGGTTTATTATAGCTCACAGTTTGTAGAGGTTTCATTCCATAGTTGACTAGTTCCAAGGCAGGGTGGCATAGCAGAGGGGTATTGCAGAGGAGAAACAGTCCATGGTAGGGCAGGCAGGAAGCAAGTTTTCCTTTCCTTTCATCTCATCTAAGCAGCAGGCCTTTTGGGTGGCACCACCCACATTCAGGGTAGACCTTCTAATTATCCATTCCCAGAACTGTGACAAGCCAATTAGTAGACTGATCAAATACCACACCTCCTTAATCCCAGTATCACAAACCTGGATTCAGCTACCTCCAAAGAACCCTACTTGCCAGGGAGATAACTCAGTGGCCTAAGTGCCTGCCTAGAAAGGTTCTGGGCTTGATACCAAAAAGCCCTACCCATGAATGCATGAGGCTGTAGGGTGGCATCTACATAAAAAAAAAAAAAAACCATTAACACTATTTGGTACATTTTGTGCTTCTTGTATCCCTGCAGCTAAAGAAGTATTTCAATTTGCTATCTTGTAAAATAACACAAGCTCAATTTTAATGAATAAGAAAATCTACATATATCCACTTATTAACAGTAAACACGTTAAAAAAAACAGTAAACGTGTTAACAGGCACACCTACGTGTAGGTACATTGAACATTATAATGGGTATTGCTATGTTTTGCTTGTCATGTAACATCTGGGGACACAGGTCTGACTGCATGTAGGTGGCAGGCTCAAGAGGCAGAGCCCCATGGGCTACAGTGTGTTGTCTTCTGTGTAGTCCACACCACAGTACTGAAATCAGCAATAAAAGGTAGCAGTAAAAACTACATAATTGGACAGCAGGATGACTCAGTGGTCTACAGCACCTGCTTAGGAAAGCTTAGGTGGCCGCAGGGACACGAGTTCAATCCCTGGCACCACATGCCGTGCCAGCCTCGCCATCAGGGCATGCTGAGCCGGGGGCTAAAAAAGCCTACATAATGGTGTTAAAAGGCTGTGATCCTGTGACCATCATTACTAGCTGTCCAGGGCCCCATGCAGACACCAGTTTGAATAAGTCTGTTAGATTTTGGCTCCATTGCCATTTTCAGTTAATTTTTAGTTGTATGACAGTGTGAACAGAGAGTATGACTATACGAGATCTTTTTTTTATATTTTGTGGAGTAGAATTCTCATTGTGGTTTGTGTGTAGTCACTGCTAATGTTCTACAGAGGTTTGGAAAGTATATCTTTTGTTCTCTACAAGTAAGTGAGGGAAGCTGTGGGAGCACTGAGGTGTGGTTCTGTACCCCTATTGTACACCATCATCCTCCATCATCATCCTCCGGCAGCCTTCCTCAGATTGCACATCTATACATCCATCTTTCCATCCACACTGTTGCTATGAACCTTCCTCTCCTGCAGCCTATAGCTAGGGGCTTCTGCCTGGGTGCAGGTCAGATCCAGGGCTCCATGAATTCTACCTCAAGAAGAAAGCCAAGCCCCCTCATGCTCATGGCTATGTGGCCTAGCCTCTGAACCTTCCTGGTCTCCAATCCAGTGTCCCCAAGCTACTGCTCTGGAGCCTGGACCATTACCCAGTGCCAGGCCTTTTGCTGCCCCAGACTGGAACCTTCTCTTAGCATTGTTCCACCTCCCATAGCCTTTGAGTCTCTGTTGAGAGTCATCTTCTTGGAGACTGTCTAATGTATGCTGTTTAACAGCCATATCTATGACTGTGACCTAAAGCAGGAAAGACTTGTGTAGCACAGGATCTGCCTTGTGAAGTAACTGTTGCAAGTCAGTGCTGAACTCCGCTAAGTATAGCATCTTCTAATGGTTTCCACCCTAATCTGTTTCTCTAAAACGAAGTTGTGTTGTTAAATGATTTCAGCTGACCGGCAGTGTACCACACATCACTACCCAGAAGGTGCCCCTGACTTTGTTTGCTCATATATAGAACAGTGTACACTCACCAGTGTTTCATGAAAATGGGCATTGCGGCCCTATGCAGGGAATGGAGTCCCACTGTAACTGAGCCTCTGTGGGAAGCAGGAGATGGGAGCTGGCATCTGAAGAACAACATAGGCCTGGGGCTCCAAGAGGAAAGGCTTTAGAAAGCCCAGGGCAGAGATGTAGTCCGCCTCCTGTGGAGCCATGAGAAAGGATGCATTCAGGAAAGGCCTTGTTGTTGTCCACCAAAGGCAGGAAGGACTAAAGACCCCATGGGGCTGGGGAGGCCAGTTGCTATTGACTCAAGTAGTAAGAGTTATATCTAAAGTGATAAAAGCTGCAGTAACCTAGTGGATACACTCCTTGTCCTGGTTAGCCTTTTGTCACCGACACCCACAACTTGAGGAGAGATTTATTTTGGCTCATACTTTGTAGAAGTTTCAGTCCATAGTTGCCTTCTCCAAGGCAGGATGACAGCACAGAGAAGCATCACAGAGGAAACAGAAAGCAAAGACCAAAGGGAGGAACAGGGAAAAAAAGATACACCTTCCCAAGCCACACCCCACCTCTTCCAACTAGGCCAGGCCTCCTAACAGCAAGTCAACCACAGGCCATAAACCATACGCCAATCACTGTCCAAAGCCTTGCCTGTGAGTACATGAGATCCTTGGGAGACAGCTGGTTGTCCTCTACCAGGACACCCCCCAGAGGAGGAGCCAGGGGGCCTGCTCTAGACACTGTATCTCCTCTCATTGTTGGGGATTTCTCTGATGGTCCAGCCCTAGGCCTTCTTGAATGTTGGATCATGTCAAGGACCCAGGGGTGTTTCTGTCTTTCTAGTTAGAGGTTGCACACTGTTATAATTTAAATGTGGATGGTCCTTCAGAGACTCATTCACTGAGGTTTTGATCCACAATATCGCAGTGTTTGAGGTTCGCTATAGTTTTTAAAAAATTTGATCGTTTTAGTACTTACTGCTAGAAATGCTACAAGGTAGTTGATTTTGTTGAAGAAATGTTGCCAGATTCACTTAACTGTTGGTTTATGTGAAGGTTCTTCTAGGGCTCCCCCCGCCCCCCCGCAGTCACTGACTGGCCCTCCAGCCACTGAGGAGCAGGAGCTGCTCCAGGAGCTTCCCATCATTCCTGAGGTTACTGTCAGTCTTTTCTGCTTTACCACCAACTGGTGGTGAAGTGTATACTTTCTGTGCACTAACTTTTTTGTGAAGGTTTATTATTATTATTATTATTATTATTATTATTATTATAGTTAAACCCCATTAGAAGCCAGGCATGGTATATACCTGTAATCCCAGCACTTGGGAGGCTGAGGCAGGAGTATCATACAAGTTCAAGACCTTGTATGATAGGTCTGGGCTACAAAAGTGAGCTCAAGGCTAGTCTGAACCACATAGGGAGACCCTGTCTCACAAAAACAATAAAATAAAATAAACCCCATTAGATTCCAGGAATAAATAGAGTGGAATGATGTGGCACAGCTTGTATATATAGATGAGCTCAGGTTACTACTACTTGGCTTGAGTTTGTTTATGTATGAATTGTACCTGTAATTGTTCCTTACTATAAGTCAGTTATTATGGCTTCATTAAAGATAAGAGTTGGAATATTATAGAATATGGAGGATTGAACCCAGGACCTCTTGGCTTGCCCTGGCTACAGAAGGGTTGGATCGCTGCCCTGCGGTCCTTGGTCCTGTGCTTCCCGGGCAAAGTGTTGGTGGCTATCACCAGCACTCCATCTCTGGGTCTTCATATGCAGCTTTCTAAGCAGTAGCCAGAAGCCTGAAGCAATCAGAACTGAGGCCTTGGCTTTTCTTTCAGACTGACTCCAGCATCCAGGCACTCTTCATGGGTATAGATGGCCTATGTAAGAAGTACTCAAAGGAAACTGCCCAGGTGAGTACTGCTGAGAAGGGTTAGGGACAGACTGCAGGTGCATTATCTCAGGTTGTGTGCACTGTGTGCTCTGGAGGCTGTGCCCTTGCAGATGGGATAAGTTTCTGCCTTCTCTGGGCTCTCTTCACCTTTGCAGTGGTGAAGCACCCATGCACAAAAGGTTTAAATCTGGACAAAGCCCATGTGATTTAATTTTTATGTATTTAATGCAGGGTCTACAGGGTTTCACCTCACAAATATGACTCTAGTAATCCTTCCTGTTTGTCAGCCTCCCAAGTGCTGGGATTATAGGCATGCACCACCACAACCAGTCTCATTCACCATCTCTGCACACCCCGGGGGGCAGGGCCCACCTATAATCAAACCTCCAGCCCCTGCATCTGCCTCCGCAGGCACTTCTGCTGTCTGCCACTGTAAACTGTTGCCCGCTGCCATGTGCCACCCTGTCTTGGAGTCAGATTATGGACTAAAATTTGTACAAACTGTGAGCTAAAGCAATCTTTCCACCTTTAACACCAGGTATTGGGTACTTATCTCAGCAACAAGAAAAGTAACTAAGACAAGTTGAACATATGGGATCTGGGTACTCCTACCTCATGCTAACAAGAGACACCCTGGATCCATATTTTACCATATCCCTCTACAACTCAGTCCTCTCCCCCTGGGTTCATCTCACCTCTGAGCTTCCTTAGGTCCAGGACCGTGCCCACACACCTGACCTTGCTACAGTCACACCTCACATCTGCCCTGGCTGAGACGGTCGGGCACAGAGGTTTGTGTGTCATCCCCACCAGGCTTCTTTTCTGAAAGTCACCTTGCCAGAAGAACGCCCTTCTCTTATACCCTGGTGCACACTGCCTGGCCCCTACAACTGACTGATGTGGACATCACTGCACAGTGTCAGTGCTCCAGTGGCCACCGGGTACCATGACTGTGAGGATACGGGTTAGGTCAGTGCTCCAAGGCCCTGCATGCACAGGGTAGGAAGAGACAGGCAGCCATCAGGTCACTGTGACTGTCCATCTGCCAGTGTTCTTCCTGTTCCTATTTGACCATAGAAGCCTGAAGCAGGAAGGGAAGGAGACCAGAAGCCTCTGAGGTTATAGAACTCTGCCTGTCCAGACATGATGTCAGTGGGCTCCCCCAGAGCCTGACATCATACCCCTCCTGGAAGTCTATGGCAGGTCAGGTGGGCTCATCTTCTCCCACACTGCGGTGAGGAGGCACAAGGAGAGGTGACCTGTGTCATCCGTAGGCCACCACCACTCTTTATGGTCTGTATGAATAGCACCAGTGCTGTGCCCGCCTCATCTGAGAACTGATGGCTCTCCTGAGCCTGAGACTCACACCCCGAGGAAGATGTTACCCAGAGGTGGTGTCTCCATGGAAAGGACAGGACTATAGACCGACCCTCTCTGTATCCATGTCCCCATCCACAGCTTGATTATCTCCTGTACCAGGGTGCACACTTTGCCCTTCTGTTTGTGGTTTGACCAGACTGCTGGGCTTATAGGAAATGACTTTACACTTTGTCCACGGTTTGTCCCTTGTCTGTGGGCCGTGCTTGAATGGCGGCAGAGCTAGGTGACCTGGGACAGTCTGGTGTTTGAAGTGAGCGTGTGCCATCATCTGAGCCTTCACTCACCAGAAACAACTGCCTTCTCTGAGTCAAGACCACTCTTCTCCCACTTCCCTCAGAGCTGTGAGGAGCTCAGCTACAGCGTTGAGTATAGCTGACATGCAGTCTGTGCTTCTGTGGGGAAGATAGCGATGGGGCAGTTTTTAGGTTAGCTGGCTATGGAAGTGAAGATAGGCCATGGGCAGTCTGACTAGACAACCTTCTGCTTCAGCTCTTCTCCACTGGTCCAGGCCATGTTTTTCTACTTGGTGCTGGTTGTTCAGGAGGCTACCTCAGGCCAGTCACACTCATCAGAGGATAGTATGTTCTCATTGTCCCTATGGGGCCATGTGTCATATGCCACTAAGGCACTTGGACAGGAAAGGCTGTGGGACACCAAACAGCCATGGTACAGGGAGGGCTCCATAGTGGGTAGGGTCATCAGCTTCTGTATTGGACATATATTCCGTGCTCCAGGAGCCTCAGGGCCAAGCATTCACATTGGGCAGCCTGGTCCAACAGCCCTCACCCAGGAGCACTCAAATGTCTCTGTGAAGAGACCATGGGCGGCTGCCCACTCCCACCTTGCAGCCCCTTGGTTCCCCTGCTGACATGTGTTATCTTCTCAGGTTTCAGAATTCCAAGACAAGCACAGGAGGAGGCTGCTCACCTTCTATCAAGAAAAGGTAAGCAGAACAATCTGGCTCCTGGGCCATTTGACCTCTGACCTAAATGCTGTACTATTGTCTAGTAATGCTGTTTAATGGGCCTTGGTGTGAGACTGCTTTTCTTGGCACTGCTTTCCAGTGTGCAGGGTGTCACTGTCTCCCCTTTGCCTGACACCTGTCTCAGTCCTGCAGAGCCTCCTGGGCTACTTCATGGGCATAACACAGAGGCTCCTCTGTTCAGCCTAGGGTTTTTGTTTTTATTTATGGCACTGGGCACGGAGCCACCCAGAGAGCTGTGGGTGCTAGTCAAGTGTGTACCACCAAGCAACTCCTTACCCTTTTTTTCAAATTTTACTTAGAGACATAGTCTCACTAAGGCATACTTTAAATTCTGAATCCTGCCTCAGCATCCCAAGTATCTAGGTCATGCATGTGCTACTGTGCCTGAATATCTTGAAGCTTTAAAATGAAAGTCCTATTTTTGAAAACTCTGACGTCTCTGGAGTAAATGAAGTAAGGACCCTGGCTTTAAAGTCATGGAGTTCTAGCTGGAGATAGAGCTCAATGGCACAGTGCCTGCCTGGCAAGCGCAATGTCCTGAGTTTGATTCCCAGTACCAAAAAATAAAGCCATGGAGCTCTGAAGCCACGTCCTCCAGCCCAGAAGCCAGCTCCCGGCCTCCTGCTGCTTCCCTGTGTGTGGCTGGAGAAGGGCTGGGCTGCTCGGGTTCTGTGCACAGACCCGCTGGCCTCCGACAGAGCTCCACACCACCCCCCGGTGGCGTTCCAGAGCCGGACCACACGGCGCTTGCTTTGTGCTTGGCTTTGGCTGAGCCCTCTGTTGTGTGAGTGTCTTCTGCCCCCATCAGACCTAGAGGACAAGCAGTGCTGATCCCACCTGGCAGATGTCACCATAAGATAGAGAGCTGAATCCCAGCCTCAAAGACTTACAGGTCAAGGCCCAGGCCTAGGTGCACGCGCAGGCCCCACTGTATCACGAGCTGTACTTAGAGGACTTGTGTGCAGTCATGTGTCTAGTTCAAGGCCAGCATCCCTGAGTAGCACCTGGCAGGGCTGAGCTCTTGACTCCCCCACCACACACACACACTGTCTTAGTTACTCTTTACTCGTTGCTGGGACAAATACCCAATGCTCAAAATGAAGGAAGGAAGGGAAGGTTTATTAGCTCACGGTTACTGGAGGTTTCAGTCCATATTTGGCTGACCCAAGGCTGAGTGGAGCAGGGCAGAGAGCATCTAGTTCATGGCTGCAGAACAGCAACACAGTGGTGACAGAGGCAGCCAAACACGGCAGCAGGGCAACAGCTCTGATCTGTCTGTCTCTCTTTATATTCCTATCAGGCTCTCTGCCTTAGGATATCCGCCCTAGATACCACACCCATAGTCCCAACCCTACTCAGACCAATAATCCCATCAGTACTAAAGCACATAATCCCAGTGACTCATAAGTCAGGTCTCAATCTATAGAAGTCCCCGCCCAATGACTACATGAGGCTTTGGGGGGGACAACTAGACATAAACCATAACATACACACACACGCACATACACACACACACACACACACACACACACACGAGCTCTATATGAGGCTGACAGGTGGACGAGGCTGTGTCCCCCAGGACCCAAATCAGCTCTGCACAAATGGCCCCCCGGGGCCATAATGGCTGAGGATCTGAGAAGCTGTCACTCAGCATGGTCCATCTGGTAACAGAAGTTGTTTTGTATGTTTAGATCTCACAACTGGAAGAATCGCTCAGGAAGTCAATGCTGCAGCTGGAACGTCTACAGAGGTAAGGTCTCTGCCCCTCAGACCTTGGTTGTAACCCAGGGAGTACAGGAAAGGGCTTCTTCGGGTGCTTGACACCTGGGGGAAAGGATTGCAGAAGGAAGAACAAGGAGAGGGCTTGTGCAGGCAGCAAGCCTTGACTTCTTGCTACTCTTGGGTTGTGGGTAGTGGGGCCAGTGAAATGTGGCACCCCTTGGACCCCTCTGGAGCAGGCTGTCTATGTATCCACTAAAAACAGTTGGCTGTTCCAAGACCGCTTTTACTTCCTGTCGGGATGAGACTTGTGAGTGAGGTGAATTTTTGTCATTTAATTCATCGTCTTCATTCCTCTATTTAGTATGAAATCATCACAACAAACAGCTTTCAGTACCGTGAAGAATTCAGCTGGAAGTGAGTAGCGCAAAGCTGGAGAAGGAAAGGGTGCAAAGGTACATGCTGCCTTGTCATACTACCTGTGCACTAACAGGAAGATGTTCTATCCTCACTCTTTCAGCAAAGCCAGCTGGGCCCATGTGGCTGCCACCTGATACATCCGCTCTTGACAGGTGTGTGGACTGCTGGGATGGTGTGAGACTGAGAAAGTTGTGCAGCCACAGGTCTCCTGAATGCTCCCATGTTTTCTTTCCCAACTTGCTGCCCCTCCATATTCCACTGATCCAGGGCCTTGACGTCTGGCTAGACATCTGGCTCCCTTTGGTGTCCTTCTTACTGCTGGCACACACTGCAACCCTGGCTGGCCAGGGCACTGCCCTGTAGCCACTGTAGCTGCTGTGGGATTAATTACATGACCTGCTATTCTGGCCACCACAGCTTCACCGGGGTGATAGAGCCAGAAGAGCTGGCAGCTCCACCCCACTTGGATCCAAAGGGGCTGGTCATAGACACCCAGGTGTGCCTGTCACAGATGGCCCCATGCCTAGCTGTTGGACCTATGACCTAGAGTCCCTCAAGTAGAAATCATTAAACTGGTAGATGCCAAGGTCACCTGATCTTGTCTCTCTATGTCCTGCAAGTTTTCCTCTGTAAAACTTTCAGAGGAAGGAGCAAGTTGTGGTGCTATGACATTAGGGGACCAACTCATAGAAGCTCCCAGATCCCAGTGGGGACAGCGGCTCTCCGGCAAGTTCAAAGGCAGACAAAGGATAGTGCCCAAAGGCCAGTGCCTTTCCTCAGTCCAAGGTGCTACTCACCTAGATTTTCCCAAAGGACTTCTCACTGGTAGATGAAAGCCAGTAGGCACTGGTTCCCTAGGATCATACAACGACCGAAAAAGGTCACTGTGTGATGACTGCACAGACCATGTGGGCTGGGGGTCAGTCAGGCCATCAGGTAAGCTGTGCCTAGCTGTGCTGCAGGAGGATATTATAGGGCAGAGGTCAGCATGCTAAGGACTTATGGAGGTACAGCTGAATACTGCCAGGGGACAGTCTGGCTTTTTCTCATATAGATAGGTGGCTATATAAACAGAGTTCACAACACATGGACTGGGTTGTCAGCCATTCCTGGAACACTGCTGGAGCTATTGAAAGAGAGGGATCTCTGCTGTGTGGTCACCTGTGGGCTGAGGACGTCCAGGGGAAGACAAGTCCACAGATGTTTCCCTGTCCACCTTTGGGCAAATAAAGGACCAACCCAAGCCCAGAACTAGCAGCATGACACAGGTTTGGACATTCTGCAGCAGGGGCCTAGTGCCACAGGTCTAGGAGGGAGGTAGATAAGCTAGGATGGCATAGAAGGACAGGCACAGGGAGCTTCCAGGTGCTGTGCCTTACCAGGTGGTTTGATTGTGCAGATAGTAGGTACCAGTCGTTTGGAGGAAGTCACTGGTGTAACAGCCACACTCTGACACTGGCCTTGCTATGTGCAGTATGCTGAACTGATGTTTTAATTGTCACTAAGTCATAGGCTTAATTAACCCATTTCATTGTTTCACAGGATGGAGCTAATGGAGGTTGACCTTACTCCTTCCCCAGTAAGTAAAGTAAGTACATCTGTGCGGTCACCGTGCTATGCCTGTGTCACATGTTAAAGTCTTCAGCTGTCCTCCACGCTCATAAACGGACCTGATCTCTTAACAGCAGACTGACCTCTAGCAGTGCCTCTGTGCACATGTGGGTTCTAAATTCAGCCCAGAAGACCCTCAAGAACACTGTGTTCAGCCTCAACAGCTAGGCCCATGGCCATGGCAAGGGTGTCCAGTTCCCATGCCACAGGAGCTGGGGCCAGAGGAAAACAGAAGCCCTGTCGGCCCAGGAAAGGAAGTGGAATGGACGTGTGAGGACTGAACAGGAGGGTACAGCTGCAGATCACGGAGTACCTAAGGCCAAAGCCCAGGAGGCTCCAGGTGGCCTGGTCACCTGCCCAGGCTAGGTGGAGCTGGGTTGCCTGCATACATCTGGGCTGGACAGACAGCAGGCAGCTCCAAGGTGGAGATGGCCAAGTGTGAGATGCCTGGGAAGGGTGGGCACTCAGATGGTGTAGTCATCACCCAGTCTATTTCTTCAGGAGCCTTCCTGGTGCTACAGTTGGCAAGTACAGTTCTAAGTGCTGTGTAGCACCTATGCTGCTTGCTGTGCCTTCCCCATAATGAACAGAACCCAGCCTGAGGGAGATGCAGGGAGACCTTGGGGTGCCCACCCAGAGATGGAGTCCCTACCAGTTGGCCACACAGAGCAAGCAGTGTGCATACCTGCTCTTGCACATGGACATGTTATGCCTCCAGGGGCTGCTGGCAGGTGACTTCTTCTGGAGGCTGTGACAGGACTCCCGCTGTGCAGATGACCAGAGTGGGGGCTGGGGAGATAGCTCTGTGGCACAAGTGCCTGTCTGGCAAGTGTAAGGTCCTGAGTTCGAACCCTGGTCCTGCAAAAAAAAAAAAAAAAACAGATGACCAGAGCTGACAGTATTTTCTGCAAGGTGAGACCATGACTCAGATAAGAAACAAGCTCAGCAGAGTAAGTGCTTGCCTGGCAAGCACAAGGTCCTGAGTTCAATTTCTGGTACTGAAAAAAAAAAAAAAAATGAACAAGCTTTAGTCACAGGAAGATGAACCAGCACCCATGAGTGCTGGTGGAAGGAAGTCAGTACACCCACAGGCCCAGGTCAGTGAGCCAGGACTGTCCTGATGGTCCCACTGCAGGACAGCTCAGATCCACAAGGCTTCCATGCTTTGCTCCTGACAGCAAAACACCCTGGGTCTTCCCCGAAGATGTATTCTTGGCAGGAAGACTGCAAGAAGACAGTGTGGTCTTACTGTGTCCCAAGAGTTGAGCCATCTCACCTGCTGTCCTGGCTCCAGCCTAGCAGGTGTCAAGGTAGATTGCAGCCCCAAGGCAGGGCTCCAGGGTGGGCAAGGCCCTGTGCTGGCTTCCCTTTGTTGAGATGTGAGAGGCGCCTGTGAGAAGAGAGGTTTTGGAGAAGCTGCAGTGCCTCCTGGAGGTGAGCGCCGTCAAAGGGTAGAGTGGCATTGTGCTTCCTGAGGATACCGGCTTCCCTGAGAGCCTTCTTGCTCCCAGGTCCCACCTGGGCCTCTGCCACTGTGGCCCCTGCACGATCAGCCGAGCTGAGTGACCACAAAAGCCTAGGCACAACCCAGTGCAGCTGCCAGTGTCCCAGACTGAGGCGGCAGCTCCCAGCCCAGCCCAGGAGTAGAGCATCAGATCCCAGGAGACCAGAAGTGAACAGCCCCTCCCTAGGTGCCTGCCTTGGTATCTGTGACCGTGAGCCCCATGGGCCCCATCATACTACCCCTCCCTCCCTCCCTCTCTCTCACTCTCTCTCTCTCTTTCTTTTCTTTCTTTCTTTCTTTCTTTCTTTCTTGGGCCCCATCGTACTACTTCTTTCTTGCCTCCCGCCCTCTCTCCTTCCCTCCTTCCCTCCCTCCCTCCCTCCCTCCTTTCCTTCCTTCTTGGCACCAAGGACCGAATCCAGGGCTTGCGGCTTGCTAGGCAAGCATTCTACCACTGAGCCACATCCCCAGCCCCTCTCATCATACTACCTCTGGATGGCCTGTCAGCCTCTCCAAACTCATACAGCTGTTAGCAGGCTCTCCCCCCAGATGAGGCTCAAGTGTAGAACCTCAAATGCGAGCCTTTCTGCGCTCAAAAAGAGGTACTTCACCACACTCCCTATTCTCTGAATTTCCATAATCTGCTAAAGGGTTGATTTTCATGGACTATACATGCCTGGCTGTGGCTATGGAATAGCTGGAGGGACTGCTGGTGAGCTGTGGACTTCCATGGGTCGCCATCCAGTTTGAGACCTCTTGGAACTGCCAGGGCATGCTGCAAACTCATCTCTTAGCCCTTGGGCTTGGTGGGCAGCCACAGATGGGGGCTACAGAGAGGTCAGCTCCCAGCAGAGGAGAGGATGATAGGTTTTTCCTTGAAAGCTGTGTTGAAGACACTGCAGACCAGGGAGAGCCAGAGTCCCTGGAATACATCCACTTCTGACAAGTGGAAGGATCTCCCAGACTTGCCCAAGCAGGGGCTTCCTTTGTGTCCTCAAGTGCTACAGAAGCTGTGCTTCAGGAAGGACCCCCATCCCTATCAGTTTTCTGGGCTGTGGCTCTAATGCAGTCCAGTCCTTTCACAGTAAATGTGCAGGGCCACCAGGCAGCATCCGGGGTCACAGTGGGGCCTGCAAGGACATGGGTGCCCCAGCATAGAAGCACCTGCAGGTTCAGAGTCTGGAAAGGAAGCATGGCTGGGGAAGGTAGCACTAAGGACTCGGGCACATGTGATGGCAGAGTATAAAGCTCATGGGGAGGTGACTGGCCAGACTAGGAATCCAGCTGTGGGCAGGGACTGAGGAGGGACCAGCAGAGACTGGCTGTCAGACACCCCAGCTCACGTAGGGCAGGGGCTTGCAGCTGCCGTCAGTCATACAGGAACAGTGACAGCCTTGCCTCATAGTGGGGTGGGGAAGCGAGTGTGGAGAACCCAGCACAGGCTGTTCTACCAGGAGGAGCCCCTTGTGGGGGTATGTTGCCTGCCTCCCTGTCCTGAATTCCTTAGAGCATCTGTTGTTCCCTACATCCATTCTTTGTCTCAGGACCTGGTATAACGGTAGCAGTCGTGAATCCTAGCCCATGTGGGACAGTGAGGTTGATACCCACGTGGAGCCAGGTTAGGCAGGAGGCTGTGAGGGTGAAGAAGGAGGAACTCACAGAATGAGTTCTTAGTGAACAGGAGATTTTTACCCAATAGGGACAAAGCAAAAATCTTTTACTGACTGTTCTCTCTTACATGTTTAGCCTGAGGTCACGGTGGGCCCTGTGAGGATCTCTGTGATTAGTCCACCTCAGGATGGGCGGATGGGTAAGTAGTATTGCTGTAACCTCACTGAGGTCCCTGCAGGAGTATGTATGTGTGCTCTGAAAGCTGAGATGATCAGAGCTGTCAGAACTCACCCAGGAAGACTAAGCCTCCCCCAGCACTAGGTTATAGAGGGCAAAGCTCACAGGAGACAGAAGTTCTTCCTGTAGTTTTCATCAAAAGTTGTGTGGCTAGGTTTGCCTGCCGATATTCCAGTTGCGTCAGTAGCTACTTCCCTGCAGGCCCAGACTTGGTGGTCCCTCCCCTTGGGCTCACTGCTGTCCCTGTTCTCAGGACTTCCTGTTCCCCCCACTTCAGAATGGGAACCATTATAACAGATGGCTCAACTCCAGGTTCTGTGGCCTTATCCCACAGAGCTTGTGGAAGGGGCAGAGCAGCGTGCTCTGTCTACCCTGTGTAACCGGCAGTCTGCATAGATTTCCTCTCCTGCCCCAGGTTCCTGTGGGGCCACTTCCCATAGCTACTCTCTGTGGCCTCTACCAGGTTCCCAGGGACTAGCCATGCCCAGGTCTCTCCCCTGGAGGTATCCACAGATGCTGTCCCTGCCCCTAGCCCCACTGTTCCCACTCAGTGGGTTCCCAAAGACCACTTGCTGTCTGGAGGCTCAGCGTGTGATGGGAAGCTGTGCCGGAGACTGGCTTGCGGTGTCTACTGTGTCAGTAACTTTGTTTTCATTCCTGTGACTGATGATGATCCTGAGTGTGTTAGTTCTAGATCTCTTGTTCTTTCTCTGGCTTATCCATTTTTGTCCTTTGTATATATGACATCGTTAATGTGAAAGATAATGACCTTTTATCCAATTTGCTTTGTTATTCTGTATTTGACTTTAAGAAATTTAGCATGTTTAGCCAAGTACGATGGTCCCTGTCGGTGATCTCATCCTTCAAAAAGTTGAACCAAGAGGATTATCAAAATTGAAGGCCAACCTGGGCTATGTAGTGAGTTCAAGACCAACTTGAGTTAGATAGCAAATTTAGTATTGTTAGTCAGGTGTAATGCCGTATGCCTGGAATCCTACTCTGGGAGGCTGAAGCAGAAGGATCGTAAATTGGAGTCCCATCTGGACTACTGAGTAATTTAGTAAGACTCTGTCTCTAAGATAAAAAATAAAAGCACTGGGGCTGTAGCTCAGTAGAAAGACCCTAGGTTCAATCCTTAGTACTCCCCCGACACATATACACACATAAAGGGAAACTTAATGTTTTCTGTACTCAAACCTATTGTTACTATTCATTTTTATTTCATAAGCTTTTATGCTTAGATAGTTTCTTTGGGCATAACTAAATCATCTCCCCCAGTTGGTTTTTGTAGATTTCATTTTTATAACACTTTTGCATTCACACAAATAACTGAGGTGAAAATACAGAGATTTCCCACGTACCTCCTGCCTCTTTGCGTTCATGGCCTCTCGTCACCAGCACCTCCCACAGGGAGAAGCTTTGCTGCAGAGAACAGTTTTTTTGCTTTGTTTTGTTTTGTTGTTGTTGTTATTTTGTTAATTAGGGATCAAACTCAGGACCTTGTGCATGCCAAGCAGGCACTTTATGCTGCTGAGCTATCTCCCCAGTGCCTTGCTGTAGCAAATGAAGCTATGTCTGTACCACATTATTCTCAAGTCTGCTACTTAGGTGTGCACCTGCTAATGTGGTGCATGTTGTGAGCCACTGCGGCAGTGTCATGGAGGATACTGACTGCCCCAAGAGCCCCCCGTATTCTACCCCTCACACCTCCTCTTCCAGAAGCACTGACCTTTCCACTGTCTCCCCAGTGGCCTTTTTCAGAAGGTCATCCTGCTCTATGCATGCATGCACGAGCCTCTGTAGTACTCTTCCCCATAGCCGTGCACATTTACGGTTTCTCTGTATCTTTTTATGGCTTTTAAGTCATTTCTCTTTAGAATTTGACCCTAATATTTTATCATCTGGGTGCACTATACTGTATCCATTCACCTGCTAAAAAGCCTGTAGGTTGCTTACAAGTTTTAGCAATTATGAAAAAAAAAATACTGTAGATGTCCATTGCAGATGGCACGTGGCCTCCAACCTTCAAGTCAGGAGCACTACTGGACACTGGTGAGAGGAGGTTTGATTTGGGAAGAAACTGCCACACTACCTGACACAGTGCTGTGCCATCTTGCATTCTCATGGCCTTGATCGGCTCCTGGAGCTCTGCATCCTTGCCAGGGCCTCAGAGACACAAAGCAGAAAATGTGCAGATTAGGGAAAAAAAAAAAAAAAAAGACAATTTTGTTTTAAGCTGTCCATGTTCTTTTAAAAGGAAATGGGAACAAAAGTATGCAAGACATACATAAAACAAAGTGGCAGACACAAGTCCAGCTATATCAACAATAGCACTTAATAGAAGAAATTAAAGGCTACAGTAACAGAGATTATCAAACTGGTATAAAAGAAAGATTCAGCAGGATTGGCATCGATAGGAAACAATACACCAGAGGCACGGAGGGTTGAAGAAGCTTGTAGCACAGATGGATCAAGCGAATGGCTCCCACAGTACTGGGGTGGCTGTCGTTTATACCAGGCTCAACAGGTTTCAAGACAAAATTGATTGCTAGAGACAAGGACAATTCATGATAGCAAAAGGATTAGTATATTAGGGAGACATAAATAATTATTAATATAGATACACCAAAAAATAGAGAGACAAAATACATGCAACAAAACTGATGAAATTAAAAAGAAATAATTCCACAATCATGATTGGAGTATAAAATGATTAGATAGATAATTACTAAGAAAATAGACTTGACCAATTGACTTATGGGAGAAATAAAAATGCTGCCCGATAAGAGTAGAAGAACATTCTCTTGGGGTACAAATGAGACATTCTTTAGAACAGACTTGTTATCAGGAACTGAAAGACTCCCCACATATTGTAAAGGACTGGGATCCTAAAAAATACATTTCCTGACATTAGTGAGATTAAATTGCAAGTGAGCAACAGAAAAAAAATCTGAGAATAAAACAACACAGGGGCTGGGGAGATAGCTCAGTAGAATAAGCACTTGCCTGGCAAGGGCAAGGGCCTGAGTTCAATCCCCAGTTCTGCAAAAAAAAAAAATAATAATAAAATAACAGTGCAAAGCAACCTGTTAGTTTAAAAAAAATCAAGACACTTAAGAAAATACATGGAACTGAATGAAAATACACATTCATGTGTTGCAAGCAAAGACACGTTTAAGTACTAAGTGCTCTTGAAAATGGTAAGGGGATCAAGACACGGAGGTGGGAGAGAAAGAGGACGTAGAAAGAATTAAGACGTGTTACGTATGTGTACCAACCCCTCTGAGGCATGTATTCAGCATGTAATGCAAATATACTATTAAATTTTTTAATAGAGTAAGGTGAAAAAGTAAAATAGAAAGGACAGTGTGAAGTCAGTAAGCTTAAGCTACTATGCAAATAGAACCAGTAAAGATGATTAATGCAATGTAAAGTTGGTTCTTTGATGAAATTACCAAAATCAACTCAAGAAGAAATAGTAAATCTAGATAAACACCTACCAAATGAAGTTATATAGTTGGTTTTTTTTTTTTTTTTTTTTTTTTTTTTTTTTCCAGGACCAGGGTTCAAACTCATGAACTTACGCTTGTGCCACGGAGCTATCTCAGTAGAATAAGCATTAGCCTGGCAAGTGCAAGGTCCTGCTTTCAATCCCTGGTACTGCAAAAAAAAAAAAAAAAAAGGGCATATAGGTTGAAAAATGCTACTATCTTTACTGGTGATGTGATATATGTAGACTGTCATGAAGAAATCTACGTGAATACCACAGCTAACAAGGCAGCAAGGCTACAAGAACAGTATACAGAAATTAGTTTTATTTCTGTGTTTTAACAATCTGACATTGGGGTTAGCTGATCATAGCTGAAAGCTTCCCTGTTTTTTCACAGATAGCATACTATCATAATTTTTTTTATATGTTGTGAAATCAGATTGTCTAAACCATGTTAACTTTGTTCTTTTTTTTTTGTTCTTAATTATAATAGTTGGCTGTGTCAAATCCGTATAATTTTTCTGTATAATGCGTGTAGTCCATATAATGAATTTCCATATAATTTTTTTTTCTTGTTTCAGAACCTTTGTTTGTTTATTCACTCATTTTTATGGCCAGCTCAGCCCGCCCTAAGGGCAGGGCTGGCGCAGCATGTGGTGCCAGGGATAGAACTGTGATCCCTGAAGCTGCCCAAGCTTCCCCAAGCAGGCACATTAGACCACTGAGCCATTCCGCCAGGCCCTCCATATAATTTTTAAAATCCTTAAAAAAATCCTTTTGTCAGATCCTACAAATCTTGCTGGGACTTTGATAAGAATGATTCTGAGTTTGTTCATCAGTTTGACAAGAATGACCGTCTTTACAATTTAGAATCCTTCATACATGTGCTGAATCTTTCTGTCCACTTAACATATCTTCTTTTGTTTTTTGTTTTTTTTTTTAATTTATTTATTTTTTTCTTGTTTCACAACCTTTGTTTGTTTATTCACTCATTTTTATGGCTGGCTCAGCCTGCCCAGAAGGCAGGGCTGGAACAGCATGTGGAGCCGGGGATTGAACCGCAGTCCCTGAAGCCGCCCAAGCTTTTCCAAGCAGGGCTTTAGACCACTGAGCCATCCCACCGGGCCCCCATATCTTCTTTTGTTTCTCTCAAAAATATTTTGTAACTTTTGGCATGCAAGTCTTTTACTTTATTGTTAAATATGTATCTAAATATAGTAAAACTTTGTTTTGCAAGCATAATTCATTCAAGAAGCATGCTTGCAAGCCAAAGCACTTACATATAACAGTGAATTTCCACATAAGAAATCTTAGAAACTCAGATGATTCATTCCACAACCCAAAAATACTCATAAAAATGAGTGCAATACTGTAATAAAATACAAAATAATTTTAAATAATTTTATTTATTTATTTTTGTCTTTTTGAGATAGGGTCTCATTATGCAGTTCAGGCTGGCCTTGAGCTCATTTTTGTAGCCCAGGCTAGTCTCAAACTCACAGTGATCCTCCTGCCTCAGCCTCCCGAGTGCTGGGATTACAGGTGTGCGCCACCATGCCCGGCAATAATCTGAAAACTTTTTTTTTCTTTCTTTTTTTTTTTTTTTTTTGGTGGTACCAGGGATCAAACTCAGGACCTTACATTTGCCAGGCAAGCATTTATTCCACTGAGCTATCTCCCTGGCCCCTTAAATAATTTTAAAATACAAAATATAAAGAAAAATAACTGCACTCATCTTTGAGAACCTTCATGGCTGGTATGAGAGAGAGAGAGGAGGGCGATTGTGTAGCGCAGCTTCCACTGTCACTGACAGAATCACTGCTATGGATTGGCTCGAAGGAATCTATTTCTTTTCTGCTACTTGAACAGAGAAGCTGTCCACTGACAGTTGCTTTTGCCTCCCTTGGAGGACTTTGTGGAAATGTGACACTGTATTGTCATGCTTACACTGCCACAGGCTTAGTCAAGTGGTGCTTTTCTACAAAATTTTGCACTTTTCCCACATTTTACACATCTCCCATTTGAAGTGAGGAATTCCTCCATCTTTTTCTCCTTTGCCACCTCTGCAGAGAAAGTCTTTCAGAAATGCCTTTTGTAATGTCACTTTCCTGAAGGTGTCTTGAGCAGAGGATCACCCTGATCTGCTTCTGTTCCACTGACTCTGCTCTCCCCTGGGTCTCCGGCCCTGCAATGCCCACTGTCCTTCCAAGTGCCTTGAGGATTAGGGGTACTAGCTGTGGGACCCAGCAACCTATGGGCCACACTTTGCCCCCAGCACTACCTGTTCCCTTGCCACAGGGCACCCTGAGTGAGGTAAAGAGCCGCCCATGGCCTCCACAGTGAGCACTTTATTCTGAGCAGGGGCACCTGCCATCATGATTGTTCTTGGGTCTGTTTTGAAACACACCAGAACTATTTAATCAAAATGGTGAGGCTGACCACTCACTATAATCTCCTGAAGCAGGAGGATTGTTGCAAGTTCTAGACCAGCCTGGACCATGAAGTAAGTTCAAAGCCAGCCTGAACTACATGGTGATACTGTCTCAAAGAGATTTAAAAAAACAAAAAAGATAGCCGGGCATGGTGGCGCTCGCCTATAATCCCAGCACTCGGGAGGCTGAGGCAGGAGGATCAATGCGAGTTCAAGACCAGCCTGGGCTACCAAAGTGAGCTTAAGGCCAACCTGAACTGCATAGCGAGACCCTGTCTCAAAAATAAATAAATAAACAAACAAACAAACAAGAAAAGATAGGCCACCTTGAAGGAAGAGGTTTCTCTACAACCCCACGGCAGGAAGTCAGGTGCCACAGCAAACACCAGGACAACTAGCTGTCAGGAGGTGGGCAGAGCCTGTGATTTCTTGGAAATCTGGGTGAGGTGGCTGAGCTGGGTGGCCACTGGCATTGGCAGCGTGTGGCTGCCCCTAGTGGTCAGGAACCCAGTCCCAGACAGTTTCCTGGGGTGGCCAATGCTTATAGGTCAGCAAGGTCCCAGTGTCTGACCACAGGGAGACAGAACGAACACAGGGTGGATGCAGACTGCCACGCAGCTTGGTCTCCGGGCTCTGAGCCATGCCGTCCAGCAGGATCTTTAGAGGGCAGTGCTCTTCCCTGGTCCGAGAGGCAGAGCTAAATCCAACTGCTATAGTTACCTGTGACTCCCAGAGCATGGCTTCAGGGCCACTGTGCTCCGGCAGTGGGGACCAGGTTAAGGACCCCCCCTGTGCCAGGGTGGCCCTGGGCCAGTCATCACATTGTCTTCCTGTGTTGCCCAGCTAGTCAGACCCATGCAGACCTTCGCAGTTCTCCATCTTGCAGTGGTGTGTGTGTGACATGCCATGTAGCCTATTGGCTGAGCTGAGGGCCGCAGAGGGGGTACTCCATCTCCCTGATGCCAAGCTGAGGGTTTTTCTTTTGGTTTTTGAGGAAGGCCTCCAAAGAACTAGGGTTGCTGATGTATGCCACCACGCCTGCCAAACTGCAGATTTGTCCCAGGGGTTCATGTGCTCTTTGTGTTATAAGGTGCAAAGAAGTGGAAAGATTAGAACATAAGACATGGCGCTGCCTTCCTGGGCCTGCTGCTGCAGTCAGGAGAAGTTGGGTGCTCATTGAGTTGTCAGCCTTAGGATGCAGGGCAGCAGCCATGTCTGTCTCCTCCCTCGAAGCTGTGACACCCCCACATGACACTGTCATTCCCTCCACAGGCAGTGTCTCCTACTGGGGTTCTCAACACCCAGCCCTTACACCCAGCTCGACGCCCAGCCAGATGAACATGTCGAAGGCTCTCAGGTAGTGCCCCAGAGGGCATTTTCTCAGTGTGCGGGTGGCAAACAAATGAACTCTCCTGGCCTGACTGTAAGGACGAGGCTGCCAAGCCTGCTCCGCTCTAGTTTTGACTCAGGCTCTATGTGCAGCATAATGTTTTCCATTTTTGAGGCTGGGCTGTACCTTAGGTGTTCATCCTGTTCCTAAAACCTCCCAAGGAACTATGTAATGATTTCACAGATTTCCTCATGGGGACAGACTGGGGTTGTTTCCTGCAAAGCTCTAGATGATAATATCTCTTCTCTTGGCCTCCAGGCAGTGTAGAAATACATCCCATAAATCTTCGTGCACAGAAGCTGGGCTGTCCACCTAGGGGAGGTCGGGTAGAGTGTGCATACCACACCTGAGGTCTCCAGCATCTTCCCTGCACTGTGGGATGTGCCATGCCCTCCCCTTGGGTGGGTAGGTGCCTGAACTTGGTCTGTGCATTGAGGGCCGGTGGCCTCTACAGAGAGTGGACCCTGCTAACCCCCTTCCCTGCCAGGCAGTTTCTGAGTTCTGCTGCCCACTGGCCTGCAACGCGTCCCGCCTCACCTCTGCAGCCCAGCTGCTGGAGCTGCTAGAGCTGCTGGCCATCCACACCATCTGCCTAGCAGACTTGTGATAGAATGCCTTTGTCCCACAGGAATGCGGCCTCTCCTTTCTTGGTGCCAACTGGCTGGCATCATTGCTGCCACATAATTTGTTCGTCCTTCTTTCATTTTTAAATTTTGAGATAGAGTCTGGCTAAGCTACCCATCAAGACCCAAACTCTTGAGCCTCCTGCCTCAGCCTGTTTCAGGGCTGGAATTATAGTTGTGGGCCGTGGTGTCCACTTCTCCGCCCAGTGCTGTGGCGGTATGTTCCACACTCCTGTTCTCTGGCCCTCTCTGGCTCAAGGCAGCAGAAATGCACTAGTACCACGTGAGTACTGGGTGTGTCTGAGCTGAGTGCATGGGATGACACAGTGCTGTTGCCTTGAGAGAGGAAGGGCATGAACAGAGTCATGTTCAGGAGGCAGAAGGAGCGGGAGGCATGGGCATAGCCCTGCACGTGTGCTCTGGACAGGCTGGCCTGGTGCTTGTGCGTGAGTTACGTGAAGGAGGGCTGGGGGCCAGGTGTGGCTATGCCCCTGTAATCCCAGTCCCAGCACTCAGGAGGATCTACACAGTGAGCTTAAAGCCAGCCTGAGCTGCATAGGGAGACCCTATCTCAAAAAGACAAATAAAAGAAGGGGTGGGGTGTGGGCTCTGAGCTGTGGACGCCCTGGAGAGACGCCTGTTCAGGTCAGGTTGTCTGCTGAGAGGAATTAGTGGAACTGTGCCCATCAGCCCAGACACAGCACGGACCTTGCTGGTATTGTGTGCTCAGTGTGCTTTTGATTCTGCCTGGATGTTCATCAGCAGAGATGTATGTGACATCTGTGACTCTGTTGAATTCATCACCAGGGTCCCACCACTGCAGGTCCACTACAAGCTTCCGTCACCAGCTCCAGTGTCCCAGCTACCTGGAAGAGCAGGGAGAGGGGGCTCTCCCAGCCCTGGGAGCACCCAAGATGAGCCCCGGCCACCCATCAGCATCCCCGGGCTGCTCCAGAGGCAGAGCACAGGCAGGTGCCCCCTGGTGGCAGGGAGATTGGGAGGAGGTAGATGTGAAGGAGCCCTGGGGAGATAGATGGGTGCCATGGGCGGGGGGCCCGGGACTAGGCAGGTCCTGGAGAAGTCGTTAATGGCCTAGAAGCTCAGTAATAATTTGTTCTTGTCTTTGCTGTGGACTTTTAAATGAGGACCCAGATGTAGCAGTCCTATACTGGAAGGTCACATGACCTGTGAAATTTTGAAAACGTGTTTAAAGAAAGGAAGCCCAACGTGCTTCATATATGACATTTGCATTCTCCTGTTCATCCTTCCGAGGTTAACCCTTTCTGTTGTGACTCCATGTCTCCTGCAGGGCCTGCTCCCTTCTGGAAGCCAGCGCAGGGAAGGTGAGTGCTCCCTGCACTGCTGTACCTCTCCATGAGTTTGGCTCTGCCCTTTCCTGGGGCTCTGCTCCTCCGGGAAGAATGTGGCCGTGGGCCCCAGCTTAGGCGGTCAAGCAGTGCAACTGAGTAAAGTGCTCTGGTTGTCTTAATCGCCTGTCTGGGATGTGTTGCAGCAGCACTCAGGCCCCCTGGGCCCTGAGCACCGTGCAGAGTGAGGCCTCCGCCTCCGGGCAGGCTGCAGTTCCGCACAGCCCTGTTGCCACTCACATGTCTCTGTTCCCTCACTGCCATGCTGGCCTGGGATGCGAGGCCATGGCCCTGCAGAAATGCTCGCAGGGACAGCTGCAGGGCGTACCCTGCCAGGGCTGAGAAGGAGGTGTAGGGGCCATCCCTAAACCTTTATTCTGCATTTGTCACAAACTGTCAGATGGCCTGGCTGCTCAGCACTCCTGAGTCACACTGGCTTCCAGGACACCTCCTTTGGCCGTGAGTGCCTAGGCTGCTGGAGGGGGGAGCCCATGTGTGCCATCCTTTGGGAAGGCAGTTCCGTTTACCTCCTCTAGTTCTGTGTGCTAGTCGGCCGTTCACAAATCCCATAACATACATGGCTGCTATCTCTAATTCTAGCATGCTTTCCCTATGTACTGAATATAACACATCTATGATTATTTCAACACTAGCATATGAGCTGTGTGAAATATAAACAGCAAGAAATACCTTGGCTCACAGTACAAATACCTTGCATCCCCCAGCGTGTCCTGGGGCTCCCTCCACCACAGCACAGGAGGACTTGCTGGGGCCCAGCCTGCACCTATGGCATTTCCCAGGGGCTCCCGTGAGGTGCTCTTCACACTGGGTGCAGGCTGACGGCCACCTCCTCTTCCTCCCCTTGCTTGGAGGGGAGCTGGGTGGTTGTTAACCTGTGACTTCATAACCTCAGCTTCCTCTGCTGCTTCTCATAGCTTTCTAGACAAAACCTCAGTGCTGTGTTCTCCACATACTGTGCTCAGTTTCTTGTTTTCTGTGATCAAGCTGTAGTCAACCACTTAGCTGCTTTCTGCAGTGGTGACTCCTCATGGCTTATCACAAACATTAGCACATCCTTTCTCTTCCTGTAGCTTCCCTAGAAAGGAAGAATTTTGTGCAACACGTGGGTGGTGTTCAGAACCCGTCCAGCACAGAGGCAACAATATAGGCAAGACCAGGCCCCTGGCTATGAGCAGAATTCAAGACAACACGAGCTGTTCAGAGATGGCCTGTAAGCAAACAGCAGAGAGCCAGGACCATCCTGGCCAGGAGAGTTGGCACCTTTTTCTGTGGTGTCCCAGTCTGTCATGCAGTGTGGCCATATGCTGGCCTCTGGCCCCCACTGCCTGGACCTTTTCATTTCTTGAAGTCATGTGCAGTATAGGTCATGACAGCCCCAGGCTCCCCACCCCTATCCTTCCCCACTGCAACCGCTAGCGTAGCTGCCAACAGGAACCTGCCTAGAAAGCAAGACTTTGACACATTTCTCACTGTAGTTTTTCTGTCCGTGCTGAGCTTCTGAATGCAAGAAATTCTTGTCTTGAGAAGGGACCCAGCCAGGAAGAGCGAAATCCCGTTTCATTGTGGAGTCAGAATCAAGAATTAACAGAATGCTTTCTGGGAAATAATATAGTTCTCTCCGCCCCCAGCAAACTGCATTTCCCTCAGGAAAACTTTAGTAGCAAACTTCATGAGGGAAATACAGTTTGCTGCTAAAACGCTCCTGTTTGCAAATAGTGTGTGAAAATGGTCATTTTAAGTGGGAAAGTTTAATTTCATAGCTGGTTGACAAACAGCTGAAACCTTTCCATTTAACAGCAAGGTCTAGAAGCCCTGTTTGTGCCCATTTACAGGGCCCTATCCCAGCAGGAGGGGACTTGGTGCTGCCTTACTAGGGCCCAGGGCTCCAGAGGGCATGGCACCTGCTTCCTGTCTGTATTCTTATGGGGCCCTTTAGTCAGTGCTGCTCTATGCAAGCTACCACACTGGGCAATGAGGTCAGTCTTTGGGCTCCTGAGACTTCATGGGGAGCAGGTCTCTGGCAGAGCACCATCACGGGGGTGGGGTGGGGGGTGGACAGCAGCAGGAATCCACATCCACACGTCTCAGCTGCCCTCAAACTGGTTGCCAAGAGCACATGCGGTGGGATCCCACAGGCTTCTCAAGGTGCTCCCATATTGATTTTCACAATGGGCCCATCCCTGCTGTTTGTTCCTCGTCCCTCATCCACTAGGTGTGGTGCAGCTAGCCGGGCTCAGGGAATGTCTGACTCCTTGTCTACCAGCTAGTTCCTGTGTAATCCCCCGTTTTCAGCGCCAGAGGTCACCTGTGCAGGTCCTGTGGCTGAGGGAGGAAATCAACTCCTCTTGGCCTCCAATACCCAGCCTAGACCTGGAGGGTGAGCTGAGCTGGGTGCAGGTATCCCCAGACCCCCTCAGGTCTTGGGAGGGCTGAGCAGCAGGCAGCACTGTTAAGACCTGTCCCAGGGAGGCTAGCTTTAAGGAACGCCATCAGGGACCCCAACACGGAAGCCTCGGTAGGGTGCAGGCATGGAGGGTAGAGGAGGAGACCTTCATAACAGAGAAGGGCATATAGCGTGTGGGCCCAGGGCAAGTGCCCAGCCACACCTGGCTCCTGCCACACAGACATCCTCCCAGTGGGAGCCGTTGTGCACACAGGAGCCCTGTAGGGTCTGGGCCGCCAGACACAGCTAGCAAGGGGGTTTTGCTCTTCCTTCTAGGGAATGGTCTAACTTTGTTCATGGCGTCTGCAAGTGTTGTAGTTGAGTCTGTCACCAGGAAGTCTCCAGGAGCTCCAGCCAGCGCCCTGGTCCTCCTCCTCCACCTGGACCTGTGTGGTTCTCCACACTCAATTCTTCCATAATTAACACAAGCAGCTGCCCTTTGCATACCGTCTCAGAAGAAAGCCACACACCCTGCAAGGACTGGTCCCCACGACACACAAGTCACAGTTAAAAGTCCACTTGTGTGTGACACAGACCCTTGTGTTCAGGGCCACAGCCCCTCCCGTGCTTTTCTGGCCACAGACTGTCTAGATGTTAGTCCCACCCGTTTCCTCTGCCCTTTCTTACCTCCTTGCCATTGTCCTGAGGCTGGGCCACTGCAGCCCTGCTGGAAGAGTGCCAGCCCTCTTCGTAGAGCCTCTAGGCTCCACATTGGCTGTCCTGTTCCAGTGCTTCCTCATACGGTCCTGTCCAGTGGCCATCACCAACTAGGAATGCTCCCCACCACTGTTTTGGCATGCAGCTCTCTGAGTGGAAACTGCCTGCCATTTGGCAGAAGTTTCATTTTTAGCTTTAAATTTTCCATGGAGAGTGTAAAGTAAGGTATTCATTTACAGTTGCTAACTGTGCTTTTCAGAAGTGAAAGCCCAGGCAGTAAGCATAGTTTCCCCCCAGCACAGAGTGGACCATTGACAGTGGCTGGCCACTGGGGCAACATTGCAATTAACCTAATGGGACTGGCACCAAGGACCTGGCTCCCTCTCCCACGTCCCTGAATTCCCAGGTCTGGGCATGACCACCCTGCCTGGGCCTAGTATCAGGAACGGAAGCATGAGGAAGGCCTGGGTGGAGGGGTACAGGACGTGGGCACCCCACAGTGGCCCACTGCAGCCCCTGTGGTACGTTTTATTAGAGAAACATTCCAGAAAAACCCAAAACCCCAGGAGGATCTGAAGAGATGGGTCCAGAAACCATCTGCCACCTGTGGGACCTCCAAGCAAGTGTCCCCTGAGCCAGCCACCTGCAAAGAGCATCCTGGTACCCCGGATCCAGACTTCCAAAAGGCTGAGCCCTCCCCAAAGGACCTGCACAGCCCTGTGGCACCTCAGCCACTCCAGACAGGACAGAAATTTCTTCAAAACTGAGCGACTATATATGAAGAGAGGTTTTGAACAAATTTTCTTTTCAGACTAAAAGGAAATTCCTAAGATTCTTAGGTGGTAGATCCAGGCCTTCACTCCAGCTCACAATGCTGACACAGTGGAGATGGCAGGAAGGAGGCCTAGGGGTGAGAGTGGCCCTGCAGCCTGACACTGTCCCCATTGGTGCCTGCCAGACTTCCCTTGAGGTCCTTAGCTACTCTGTCTCCATAGCCAAGCAGAGGCACCCGTACCACCAAGATAGTTCAGCTCCCTTGGGGGAGCTGTACTGTGCACCCCAATTATGTCCGCATGTTTTGTGTGGTTTCTATCTTCCAGGAACATCCCACATGCAGGGTGCACAGCACAGATGTGTGTGGAGAAGTCTGATGACGAGACGCAGACTCACTGTGGCGGGTTCTTGGTGCGTTTGCCCCATCCTCAGGACTTACACCACACACACACATACACCCCAGTCACACACACACACACACACACCCCACACACCCCCCAGGCAGGCATTGTGCCACTGAGCGAAGCCCCCCGTCCTACACAGTTCTTTTTGAGCCATCTGTGGCTGCCAATTTCATGACCCTTGTGCAGGCCTGGCCATGAGGGCAGTACTGTAAGGAACAGAGGACAGCTATGCCCCTGTACTGCAGCTTGCCCAGCCTGTGGGCCTCTGGGCTGGTCCAGCTAGGAGCTACATTCTGGGAGAGGCCTCTTAGCATTCTGCAGCAGGGCTGTATGTCTCACAAAACAGGCCCATTTCTCACTGTTTTTGAGTGTCCAAGGTCAAGTGAGCACAAGCTTCTGGGGGGCACTGGGTCTGGCGTCCCCTCATCGGATGTCCCTGTAAGCATCTTCACAGCACTGACAGTGGCTCAGCCTGGCTCTGGGTCTGCTTACACTGTGTTGGGATCCTTGGCTCCAGAAAGCAAGATCGTGCTCACTGCACCTCCCCATTGAAGCCAGCCACTCTGGGCTACCCCAGCCATGGGGAAAGAGCCCACTCCAGCTACCAGAACTTCCAAGGCCCTGACACCCACTGGTTTCCAAAGTGACCCAAACTCAGGAGCACGCAGCGCTGCATGGTTGGGCAAGTGCAGCCTCTGCTTGGATCTGAAGGCAGGAGGGATACCAGGTAGCACCACCCGGGTGTGACCAGAAGCGACCAGGACGCAGGTGTGGCGACAGCTGCTATGAGTGGCACGAGAAGCGGTGTCTGGACATGGCCACATTTGAGAAGCATGGGGTCAGCGGGTGCAGCAGTGATGTGCCCTTAGTTCAGCGGTTCTCAACCTGTGGGTCGTGACCCGGGCGGGGGTCAAACGACCAAAACACAGGTTGCCTAAGGCTATTCTGAATTATAACTGTAGCAAAATTACAGTTCTGAAGTAGCCACCAAAATCATTTTTTGGTTTGGGGTCACCGCAACATGAGGAACTGTATTGTGGGGTCACAGCATTAGAAAGGTTGAGAACCAGTGCCTTAGCTCCTTCCAGGGATTTCCCCCACAGTTCCTCTACTTTGCCTAGAAGCTGACTTTCCATGGCAGGGAGAACAGCTCAGTGGTGAGACGTATGCCTTCCAGTCCTGCACGCAGTCTTCAGCACTGCATAACAAAAGTCTAAAAGATTTAAGAAAACCTAATGACCTGATGTGTTTCACTAGAAGCAGCAGCCAGCAACGTGAGGTGGTACAAAGGGGCCTGCATGTTCCAGGGACCTGCTCTGCTGCCTGATACCATCAGGATAGGGCCCTTGACTCCCACAGAAGTGAACAGAGCCCGTGTCACCCCAGGCTGGAATTGGCAGGGGTCCCCTAGGCATGTGTGTGTGAGGACCAGGACCAAGCTTCCTAGGCATAGGTGGAGCCCAGGACCTCCTATGCTCCTAGGTTCCTGCCCTCATGGTGACTGCGATACCCGCTACCCGTAGGCTCAAGACCTGAGGCCGTGACTGAGCGCCACCTTCAGGTCAGTCCTGGACATATGCTGAGCCTGAGATGGTGGCTGCAGGTCTGCTCAGACGAGTATGAAGTAGGCAAAGCCCTGCAGGGCTGCACGGAGGGATGGCTACAGATGCCCTGAGAGTTTGAGATAAGACAGGGTTGGCCATTGTTTCTTTTATCCAAGCAGTGTGTTCCGGTCCTTATCACTTGAGAAAAATGGTCTTAGAATCACTGGGTCTGGTTGCCAGCCAGTACACAGGGAATCCATCTTGGCCCCACTCAGTGGCCTGGTGGCAGGATGGGCTACAGTGTCCCTCATCCCCTGGTGAGGGCTGGCTCCTAGGACCCTTGGGGCTGTGCAGCTCTGTCAGAGGCACGCTCTCCCAGAGCAACCAGAAGTGTGCAGCTACAGACGCCCAAGAGTGGAAGGAATTTGGTAATTGGAGCCATGGACCCTTAGAAACTAGGGAATCCATCTTTAGGAAATGTATTTTCTCCATTGCAGAAATGCTGAGAAATGTCACCTCAAACTGCTCAGCACAGGTGTTGGCTGCCATATCTAGGCACCAGGAGGGCATGGCCTTCAATGCCTTGCTGTGGGGAGGAGCCAGGGCCTACTGATGATTGAGTTCTACCTGCATGAGCCCTGGAGCCCTCAGTCAGGTGGGAGAGCAGAGGAAGGTAGCAAGGTCCAGCCTGGAAGGGCCTGGGAGGGCAGATGGGCCGTCCACCCTGTGCCCTGGCTCTGCCCAACCTACAGCCTGAGGTGATGGCCTGTGAGGGTCGGTGTGGCCAATGGAGAGGAGGGAGCAGCCCAGCTCACCTGTCCAGGCACCAGCAGTCACAGAGGCCAACAGAGGACTCGCAAGTGCTGACAGGGTAGAAGGTGGAGACTGGAGATTCTGGTTGCAGAAAACAGGCCCCTGGTCAGGTGCAGTCCACACACCTACGGCTTCCACCACAAGGGGTCCTCCAAGGCCCAGACTGTGCCAATGTGCAGGCCCCACACCTGCTGATCCCTCAGGGTAGGGTAGCCCCCAGCCTGCATGCCTTTGTTCAGCCTGGGCATCCAGCTCATGTGTGCACAGGTGTGTGTGTGTGTGTGTGTGTGTGTGTGTGTGTGTGTGCATGCACCACATAAGGGATGGAAACTGGTCCCTGATTGGCCCCCCAAGCTCTTGGGAAGGGTAGAAGGTGCCCTGGCGCCAGAGCCCATGGCATTTGCTGGCCACTGTGGTCTGGCATGGTCTGGCTCAGAGTGGAGGCTGAGGGATGCCAAGTCTGTGGGTCTGGGCAAGTGACCCCTGGGCCTCCAGCAAGGTGCACCCAGGGCTGGTGCTGCCCTCTGCTAGTCTAGCGCCCTCTTGTAGGCTCTTGCCCAGCACGTCTGCTTTCTCCTTTCTGCAGCTCAAACTGGAATCTGGCAGCAGAGGCAGAATCCTCCAATAAGGCCAGTAAGCGGATAGGCTGTGCTGACTGACAGGAGAGCAGCGGGCACTGGGGACCAGCCCAGCAGCCATGCCTGCTTCTCTGCAAAGCCGAGTCCTCCCTGCTGGCTGCATCAGGGCGGTGGAGAGGGGCTCCTGTGAGTCTGTACGGCTGGCCCAGTAATATGAGACGAGGCATCAAGTTTTGCTATTGTGGGGACACACAAAGGCGCAGCCAGGATGGCTCTGTTCACACGACCCCCCCAGGGCCAGGGTCACCTCAGGAGGCCCCTCTGGGGAACAGAAGGAGATCCCATGCCTGGGGGCAGCTGGGATCCACCCAGATAGCTATTCTCGAAAAACTCAGTGGCCCGGGACTCAGAGCTATTGAGGGTAGGGGACGCACATCTGACCCAGGCAGGCCGCGCAGAAGAGAGCAGAGCAATTATCAGCTCCAGAGCAACCCACAGACCACACTGCCCAGAAAACTTGTCACCTGGCTCCTGCCCCTGGGACCCTCAGCTTCCACCTTCCCTGAAGCCCAATCCTCAGCTGTTTCAAGCACTGCCCCACAGCCTGGCATAGTTAGTAGAGTTGGGGCTCAAGTTTCCCAGTGGGCATTCCCATCCCCTCCCTCCCACAGAAGCAGGCTGGCCAGGGGCCTGGGTCCTGACTGCTGCTTTTAAGTGGCCTGGAGTGGCAAGGTTGTGGCTGCAGTAAGCCTTGCAGGGCACCTTAGGACACCAGAACGCTGGGCGTACACAGTATACCCACACTGCCTGGGTACCACATAAGCATTGGCCTGGGCACCTGGGACTATTGGGTGTGAGAGTTGTGCTGTGTCCTGAGCCCCTTAATCTGCACCACGGGGGAGGCCAGGGACATGCCAACACCCTGCACACACTCCTGTAAGCACACACAAGCTCAGTATAAACACACATATGCACTTACTCATGCACAAAGGCTCAGGTGAACAGATACCATGCACACATGTGCATGCATGTACTTACAGGGATACATACATAACCCTAGTCCCACAGCTCAACACCAGGTGACAGATGGTCTTGCAGAAGTCTGGGTCACCCGGATCTTCTGCTTCCCACTACCCAGGCTCTGGCCAGGTTCTGGCACCCAGTGAGAGACCACAGGGAGACACACAGGCGACTACTTGGGACAGAGAACTCCTTAGGGTCAGCCCCTCTGGCTCCAAGCCACAGAAGCCACTGTTTGCCCACTTCTTTGGACCTGAGTCTGGGCTCTGAGTGTTCATCCACATGTCAGGAGTCGGGGCCGGCAAGGTGGCTCAGCGGTCTAGAGCGCCCGCGGAGGAACCTTAAGGCCAGGAGTCCGGGCCGGGGAGACGGCTTAGCAATCTAAGGCACCTGTGAAGGAAACTTAAAGCAAGCACTGGGACCGTTCCTCAATCCCCGGCACCACGTGCTGCGTACCCCCACCCCAGGGCGGGCTGAGCCAGCCATAACACAAACAAATAAATGAGGTTTAAGAGAAATAAATAAAAAAATCTTTTAAACATGTCAGGAGTCCAATACCGCGTGGCTAAGCATCTCCCTCAGAACCGGCACTGTAGTACCCACTCTGCCATCTGGCCTCTCCCTCCCAATCTGGCCTCTCCCTCCCAAGACTCCAGCTGTCCTTCCACTCCCCTGAAAGCCGACCCATCTGCAATTTCTAAATAGCTCAGGGCCAACTCTTAAAAGGGGCTGCTTTCCAGGGCAAAGGGAGTGGTCCCTGGAACTAACTGCATTCCCCCACTAGAGACCTTGGGACCACCTGAGCTGCCCCCCACAACATTCTCCAGTTGCAAAGGGCGTGGGCAGGGCCAGGTGGGTGTGGTCGAGAGCCCCTGCCCAGGCCCAACCCTAGGGCATTTTGACATGGAGCAGTGGCGTTTGCAGCTGAGGCAACTAGGTGATGCCATGGCTGAATGAGGGCACAGCTTTCAGCCCGTACACTTCCTAGGCCAGGCCTGCACTGCCAGACCAGGACCTGTAGCTGCTTGTCTTCCCTCAAGCGGCTGCCATGCCCTGTACAGCCCCTAGAACAACGGCTGCTGACTCTACAGCCATCTCTCAGGCGAGTGCAGCACTCGCTTCCGTAAGCCAGGGCCAGGCATTCTGTAGAGGGTAGAGAGGATCCAGTAAATGGTGGTGCTTTGAAGCCCAGGCTGCTGACATGGGCCAAGACAGTAGAGAAGATCCTTATCCAGGATGGGGCACCTATTGCCTGCTGAGCTCTGGGGTTGCGGCACAGCCAGTAGGATCTGTTCCCATTCCAGGCTCAGACCCCAGTCCACAGTGCTTGTCCCTTAGGATAGAAACTGTCCCTTAGGACAGAGGTCCCCACTGGGCACCAGGAGTGTGGTGTTTCTGGGTCCTCCGTACCTAAGGAACAGCTCCTTCCCTCCAGACCCAGCACTGCTCAAGCCCTGCTGACACTGTGCCTTGCTTGACCAGCTCATTATGGGGTGGTTGGGTGCTAGGCGGAGGGTGGACAGGGGTCCTACCTGGACCGCATGCTCTCGGGCTGGTGCCATGGGGATCCATCCTCCAGGGAGCCCATGGCTAGGAGGCAGGTTGGATGGAGCCTTTTTGGGTGTGGGGGTTCAGCCCAGCCCCAGAAGTGTAGGTGGGAGTCTTGGTACAACTGTGTGGGCACATACACATGGCCCAGAGGGTTCCCCTCTGGGTAGGGGCCAGGGTCCCAGGCATTAGGAGCCATTCTGGCCCAGGAGTCTTGGCTCTGGCTCTCAGGGGCCCAGAGCGTGGACTTTGTAGGCCACAGGCCACACTGCCGCCCTTCAGGGTGGGCCCAGCCTTCAGGGCTCCGTAGACCTGTGCAACACACTCCTAGGAGCCTGAAACTCCAGGACTGGGTGACGGTCCCATCTAAGTGAGCTTCAGGCACAGGCTGTCCCTGGTAGCCTAGAATAAGGACTGAGGCTGGAAAGCCACTGTGCCCAGGTATGGCAGCCCTGCACGTCCCAGCTTCAGTGGATCAAAGCCTGGCCTTGCCCTGGGGAGTCTCCAGGGAAGGAGCCCAGTGTGGAGATAAGATCAGCCGGGCTAGGGGCTCCAGAGCTCAGCTTTCAACCTTGAATGTGTCCCAAGACAGAAATGAGGAGGTGACATCCAGCCTCTAGCTGTCCCCAGTGAAGCTGGTCTGAGAGATCCCAGTGGGTAGCTGTGTGGGGTGCCAGCTCCCAGATATCCACAAGAGGGCCAGGATACCCAAGGGGACTTGGCCTGAAAATAGGTCCTGTCCCAGGACCTCCACGGGCACCCCATTTGTATGTACACGCACACGTGCACCCACCTAGACCGGTATGGACATAGGCACACCTGCACACACACACACTGTGCCTGTGTGGGACTGCACTCACACGTGCAGGCCTGGGGCACTGTGTACAGGTACTCACAGTGCACACACGCACACAGGTGGGTGTTTCACTCAGCATGGCCACACATATGTGCGCACAGACACATGCTAGTAAGTTTCTATGTGCACATGTTCGTATACAAACACTCACATCCAGCGCAAGGGAGGTAGGTTTTAAGGCGACCAGCATCCCCAGACACCACAGCTGTCACCATCCCCTTCTGTCTTCCCAGGGGATTTTCTGGGGCCAGAGTGGACAGAGAACACAAGGGGTATGGGGCTGTGTGGAGACTTGGAGGCCCCAAGTAAGCATGACCAAGGTAGAATGGGGCCCTAGGCCATGCACTTGGAGTCTCAGTGTGAGATCTCACCAGAGGTGTCCAGCTCCTGCTCAGGTATGTCCAGGACTGTCCACCTAGGGCACTCCTGACCTCGGCCCTGCCCTGCCCTGGATTCAACAATCTGCATGCCCAACAGAGGGCCTGGGCTGCTCCAGACTTTGGTGTCCCCCAGAGGCCAGCACGGGCTGACTCAGGCCAAGGTAGGATGGCCCTCCAAGCCTCTGTGCTCCTCTACTGGGCTGGGCTGCAGCGGCCCAGGCCTGCCCGGCAGGCAAGGGCTGCTGGCTGGCGCTCCTCTCATTTCCTCTTGGCCTGCAGGCCCGGCTGCCTCGGGAACAAAGGGTGGATTGTGCCTTCTCTGGGGCCTGGCTGCTGGATGCTCCAGGGCTAGCTGCTGCCCCTGCTGGACCTGTGGGCGAGGGCTGTGCTTCCAGCCAAGCAGGGCGCCCCTGGATGACTCTCCCAGGCCCTAGAGCCGGCAGCACCAGCCCCACAGCTCCTCTGCGTTACCTCCACAACCAGGAGCTGAGGCCTGGCTGCTCAGCTCTGCTTGCTCAGCCCTGGCTCTGTATGAGGCTCAAGGGTGCCAGTCCAGCCCAAATCAGTTCAGGCCCCTCCATGTTCTACGGCCCTGCCATGTCCATGGACCCTGCTGCCCGCTTGTGCCAAGGCCTCCTTGGCCTTGAATTTGGGGCCCCTGTGCCCAGCATTGGCTTTGGAAGGCCAAAAGGAGCCAGAGAGGGGCCAGTCTGCTTCCTGGGGGAGAGCATGGCCAAAGCTCACTCACCCATGCTTCCGGCACCACAGGGCCATCCACAGAGTGTTTGGTGTGTCCCACCGTGAGCACCCTGCCCAGACCACGTGGAGGCAGAGAGCCACAGGCCTGCAGACGCTCGGCAGGAGCCTGTCCCTCAGCGTACCCTTACTGAGAAGGGCAGGCTCCAGTGCCAGCAGGAGCTCCTGTCAGACTCTCCATGCAGCAGTCCCCAGACCCCGAGCAGACGCCTGGCTGCCCAGTGCCAGGCCCCAGTCGCGGCCTCCACAAGGCCCCTGCTGGCTGTGGCTTTGGCTCCCACCACTGCAGTCAAAGGGGCTTTGTGGAGCGGAGCAGCCCATGTGAGGGGCTTGGAAGAGCTCCAGGAAGGAGCTGTGGAGGACGCGCTTGGGAGGAGGAGGAAAGAAAAACAGAGGAAAGAGCTGTGCACAGAGAAGGAACTTGCCTCTGTGCAGCCTGGCGCCACTGGCATCGCCCCCTCCTAACTGGGCTGCTGTGCCTATCTCAGAGGAGCACTCTGCACAAGCACCCTGGGGAGCTGCTGCAGCCCCAGTCACAGAGCAGTAGGCTTCTGCTCCACATATCTCTGCTGTGTCAAGGGGGATGGTCACTGCCACCTGGACGCTGGGCCTTCTGGTGTCCTCACTGGGGAGGCTGAGGACTACAGGTGGCAGTGAGGCCCCACCCACTCCCACTCCCACTCAGCTTGTCTGTCACTGTGGGCAGAATGGCCCAGGTTCCTGAAGGCACAGCCCCAACCTACACCCCAGAGCTGCTGACCCAAGGATCCTGGCAAGGAGAGGCCCTGAGGGCTCCTATAGTGGCAGAGAGGACACTGGGGCAGGGGTTAGTGGTCCCCATAGGGAAAGGCCTGTGGCCACCCAGCATGGCACGAGCCCAACCTCCCCACCCGTTAATCCCAAGAGTACAAGGCTTTCCAGGAAGGCCACAAAGAGCCACTGCGGGGGCTGGATGCCTCTCCAGCCACTCTACACATCTGCTGTCCATGGACACACTGCCCTCTGCCCTCCCATAGTCTGAACTCTGGGAAATCCCCTCGATAGCCGGGTTCTTGCCTGGGGCCAGGCCTAGTGCTCCTGAGGCCTGGGGCGAGGCCAGTGCTCAGGGCACAGGGGTCACCAGCTCACATTGAAGGTACTGGCGGGAGCTGAGAGCCACAGCTGAGGGGGTGGCCAGAGACACCTGCAACCCCCAGTGGGTGGTGCCACCACTTAGCTGCCCCCACCACCCTGCCCTTTCCAGACTATGACAGATCCCAGGCAGGAAAGTGGCCACAGCTCTCCTACCATGAGGGCGACTTCCACGCCATGGCTCTCGCTTGGCTCAGCACCTGTCGCTACCCTGGAGGGGATGGGTGGTCAGCGCCCTTCCCTGGCTGTGGCTTGGACCAGATCCTAGGAGCAGGAGCTGGTGTCACACTTCCTGTTGAAGAAATGGCCACTGACCTGGCCACCAACACATCCCCATTCCTGGAGTGAGGACAGGGAGGCCTTAGGTGCCATCCTAGCAGGGCCCCACCCTGACGGCCACGTCCCACCTCCTCACCCCTTCTGCCAGCACCATGCCCCGGGCCTTCCAAGGTCACCCAGCACTTAGTAGGTCTACCCAGCCCCCACCCTAGACCCTGTCGGGGTCCCCACATCTATCCTGGACCTGAGGAATGACTCAACTCCAGCCAGGGCCTCTAACCCCCAGGCTGGCCGGGGCTGTCCCTCTCCCCTCCTCTGCTGTCCACCCCACACCCGTCCGCACTGAGACAGCTGCGTGCCGGCTCAGGACACCCTTTGAAGCTAGAGGGTGGGGAGGCGGTCACACCCGAGGGTGTCAGAGCCCAGCCCACCCTTTCAAGTTCACCGGCCCTCACAAGTGGCCAGCTTATCACTGCCTGGGATACTGGCAGGGGGTCAGAAAGAAGAGCAGCTGGCACCATGCCCAGCCTCACCCAGGACTGTGTCCCCTCTCCAGTGGCCATCATAAGACCCTGGGGTTACCCTGAGGATACCTACGGGGCCCCACTAGGCCCCTGCAGGCTGTCAACTGCTCACTGACCTTCCTGCAGGGCCCAAGGGCACTGGGGCTTGGTCTTGTCCACGTGAGGGTGGTGGGGTGAGGCCCTCTCCCACCAGCTCTCATCTACCAGGGCCTACCCAGAATGTCTACCCCTTCTAAGGAAGGCCAGTGAGGCCCAACAGGGTGTTTTGGTCCCACAGGTCCTGCCACCCAGCCTGGCAGCCAACACAGTGTGCTTAGGAGCCAACCCACCCCTTAGTGACCTCCCAGGACCCTCGGAGGGTCTAGCCTGGTCCCAGAGAACCCAGTCCCAAGGATCTGCCACTGTCCCACCCAGGTCTATGGGGACAAGAGCACCTTGTGGCTGTGTGTGTGTGGGCCTGGCGTCAGACCAGAAGGGCTCAGGGTCTCAGCCAGCTCCCTCCAAGCTCCCAGAGAGCATCTCAGCTCCTGCACCCTTGCCAGGCCTGGTGTTCCCCACTACCTAGAGCCCCCTGCGGCCCTCCTCCCACCTCTGCACCCCAGTGCTGCAGCAGTGGGCCAGCTTAAGACCTGCACACTGTGAGCCCGTGGCCCAGCACCCCTAAGACCTCCCTGCTGCCGAGAGTGGAGACCACCGTCCACCGTCGCAGAGGTGGCCAGGATGATTCCAGAAGAGAGCCCTGAAAACATGACCTGGCCCTAGGCCCAGCTGTCAGAGTGGGGGCTGGGACAGCAGGAGGCCTGATCAGCCAGCCCGAGCTCTGTGCCACGCCTAGGGAACACACTCCCTCTGGCATAACAGGCCTCAGGCCGTAAGGTCCACAGGTGCACGCACTCATGCGCATATGACCGCAATACGTCAGCACGTGTGTGTACATGGCAGGCACTACACGAACCAGATAGGCAGAAACTACGTCAAGGAAAAGGATGCACACTTTCTTGTTTAACAAAATAAATTAAATATACGAGGCTTCAGCTCAAACTCTATAAAATCAGAGACCAGGGGAGCAGGGGCAGTGAGTGGCTGGCCGCAAGGGGTGTGAACACCAGCATAGCTGCACGGCCAGGTGTCGAAGGCCCCAGACATGCCAGCCCTGAAGCCCCAGCCCCACTTCATCATTAATATTACTTCCATTCTTAAATATAAATATCAAGGCCCTGCTCTGCAGCAGTGGAAGCAGGAGGCAGGTCTGTACATCCCCCCCTCGGTGGCTGGAGGCCCGGACACCACAGTGGGTAGAGGCTGGGCAGGACTCAGGTAGCAGGTGGGTAGGGCGGGTCCTTCATCTACTAGCATGGCTACAACACCGCAAAATCGAAGGCCCGTGCCTTCCGAAGACGCCTCAGTCCATGTGTGTGTCTGCACCACGTCCGTGTCAGTCCGTGGCAGTGGTCTGTGCATTCATGTGGCAACGTGTCTGTGTCCCACCCAGCCAGTGAGCATGTATCTGGCGCAAGGCGCTGGCTGCTGCCTCCTCACCAGCTTCCTGGCCTCTGCCCATGTCCACTATGTCTAGCACTGGTAGTGGACATGCTGGTGCTGGTGCACCTTGCCCTCTATGTGTGAGTGTGTGTGTGAATGTGTGTGCGTGTGTACATCTGTGTACAGCTTGGGATACAGCTTGGGGCCAGCCGCTGAGCTCACGCCCAGTGCGTGCTCCTCACAGGGCCCCACAGCCAGCGCAGGTAGGTCCTTGTCGCCAATGCGGTCCCTGGATGGGGCCGGCAGACGGTGGCTAGGCATGGGCGGGGTGGACACAGGGGCACAGGGCTTCTTCTTAGCCTGGCAGAGCCACAGCAGCACAGTGCCCAGGATGAAGACAGCGCCTGCCGGGATGCCAATGACCACAGGCCATGGCAGGCTGCTGGTGGACGATGAGGGAGCCATAGGGGCCCCTGGTGGCTTGGGGTCTGGAAGAGAGACCAAGGTAAAGGGTAGCAAGGGGAATGTCACCAGGACAGGGAGCCAGCCCACACGCAGGTGGCACGGGGGCAATGGGATTCCCCGACAGGCACGCACCTGGCAGCACAGTGAGGAAGGCACTACGGAAGCTGTAGCCCATGGTGTTGGCGCCCAGGCAAATGTACATGCCTGCATCGTCCTGCCGAGCGCGTGAGATGAGCAGTTTGTTGAGGTAGGAGCCGTCGGGCCTCGACCACACGTCGCCCGTGGGCAGCACCACAAACTTCTGGCCACCCACATCGATGGTGGAGTTGTGGCGGCCCTCGGCACCATACTCTACCCGCTTCAGCCACTGGATCACAGGCTTCACGTCGCTGCGCACTTTGCACTGGAAGGATGTCGTGCCCCCGAAGTCCACTGTCGTGTTCACGGGATGTGTGCCAGTGAGCACGGGCTTGGAGCGTGTCCGCTCTGCGGCGGGGATGTGTGTCACGGGCAGCACTCGCCCTAGCCCCGGCCCCCGCCACCCAGCCACCCTGGCACTCACGGATCACGTCCACTTTGTAGGTGGCGTTGATGGCGCCCGCCCGATTTGACACCCGGCACGTGTACTTGCCGCTGTCCTCAGGCCGCAGGTTCTTCAGGCTCAGGGTCCATTTCTTCCTGTGCTCTCCAGCGTCTGGGCGTGTCAGAGCTTGGTCATCCTTCATCCATGTGATGTCAGGCCGTGGGTGCCCGCTGGCCACACACTTGAGCCGCACAGAACTGCCCACGGGCCGTGCGATCACCCGGCGCCGCATCTTGGACGGCTGTGTGAAGCGGGGTCGTGCTGTAGGAGGTCACAGAGTCAGCTGGGAGCGTGTAGGGCCCCAGGAGGTGGCAGCCTTCCTCTCCTGGGGAATGCCCCCATACGCACCCCACTGCTGGTCCACCGAGTCCTCCTTGTCCCCTGAGGAGCTGCCGGGACTTGAGATCTGTTTCCCAGGGCTAACATCATCTGCAGGGAGAGGAGAGGCCGTGGCAAGGGCATACCCGAGCCCTCTCCAGGTAGCCATGTGGCCCTGGGTCCCCAGTGAAGCCACTGACACTCCAATGGCTGAGTCCAGGGACAGCTGGGTAAGGGCCACCCGCCAGCCTCAGTCTTAAGTGCAGGTGACCCCGACAGTCATGGATGGGACTGCAGGGCCAGCCCCCCTACCCGGGCTCCGGGGGGTCTGTGGGGAGGGGGAGGGAAGGGGGAGGGGGAGGGGCCCCGCGGCTGGCAGCTGCAGTAACCCTAGCCCACATCAAGGGGCCGAGGGCTCCGGAGGCAGGAGGCAGGCATGGCTCACATACCGCCCAGGCACCGTCCGCTCTGCAGAGCTTGGGTGGGGGTGGAGCTCGCCATTCCCATTCCTCAACCCAGTGAAGGCTGGGCTGGGGAGGACGGGGCGAGGACGCCCCCACCACCCGACGGTGCCACCTCAGCTGAGCTGGGGCCGAGGGTGAGGCCCTTGAGCTGACACCCTCCTGGACCCTGAAGCTGAGTGGTCAGCCCGGGCCCACACTAGGGAGCTGGGTGGGGCAGGGTGTGCCTGGCACCATGGGGAGGGCGTTGTCAGCAGGGCCACCTGTTCACTACCAGGGCCACGGCCCCTAGGCGGGAAAGAACAGAGGCTGCTGCCTCCCGCGGCCCCTCTGAACTGTGAAACCTGAGCTCAGTGTTGCAAGACACCCGGGCGCACCCCGCCAAGCCCCCAGCTACCCATGCCCTTGCGGGGACCACCACCTGGCCGCCATGCTTGGCGCTGCCCAGGAAGTGGCTGGCCACCAGGAGGCCGGGGCCCCCATCCACACCCTCTGGCTGTACCCCACTGACCCATCACAATAAGGGTGTAGTTGACACTGAGGCTGCCAAAGCCGTTGGTGGCCTTGCACACGTATACGCCAGCGTCCTCTGCCTCCACCGCCTTCACCTTCAGCCCCTGTGGCAGCACACGGAAGCGGCTCCAGCCACCATGGATGGTGCGGCCATCCTTGGTCCACATGGTCAGGGGCGGGGGGTCTCCCTCCACGGGGCACTGCAGCCGCACTGTGCGGCCCAGCCGAGCCACCTGCCGCGGGGCCACTTTGTCTGCCATTCTTGGGGGGCCTGTAGGATGGGAGAGCTCAGGTGAGGAGCAAGGTCAGAGCAATCCTGCCCAGTGAAGTGGGGACCGAGCCAGCCCTCACAGCTTCCCACACCCAGGAGGTCCTGGGGGAGGGCCTGGGGGCGGGACCCCCCACCTGCAAGCTCAGCACTGTGAAAGCTGAGGCAAGAGGCTCACCGGGCATTGAAGCCACCCAGGGTTGCACAAGGAGCCCTCGTAGTAAAAACAATCAAACTCAGGCACCTGGTGAGACTTTGTCTTAAAGTGAAAAGTAAGGCTAGAGACGCAAAAGGCCCTGGGCTGGATCCTCAGCACCGTTAAGACAAACAAGAAACAAAACAGGAACGTCCAGCCCTATCAGAAGGGGCCATGTGCCCCCAGGTCAAGAAGACAGAGCCCTTGGGGATGGGGGCAGTAGCTGGAGGCTCTTCGTGGCTCTCCGCTGGAGACCCCTCCCTCTGCCGCACCCCACAATCACCATCACCCAGGGGCAAGCCAGGTCTGGATCAAGGACAGTGACCTCACAGCTATCACCCACAGATGACCAAGGAGCAGGACAGCATGCCTGGACAGCCTGTAGCCAATGAGGGCATCCCATGTCACCTGAGCCCAGACACTATCTGCCCACAGCAGTGGCTGAACCCCAGGGAGCTGCAAACCACAGTCCTGGGGTCAACAGTGGCATCTGGATGGGCGAAGCTGCTAAGGAGCAGTGGTCTTGCCTGGCACACTCCACGAGGCCCCAGGGAGAGCCCAGGCCTCCCGCCCCCTACAGAGAAAGACTCTGGGCTCCTTCCACCTACCGGCTGCATCAGAGGTGCCCCTGAGGGACACAGGGACAGAGGTACCGAGATATCAGGAAGTAAGTGGTGTCACCGGCTGGAAGGTCTGCACACAGACCCTGGAGCATCATCAACACATGGGCCCTGGCAGGTGACCTTGGCAGGGCTGTTGAGCGGCAGCCGGGGCCACGGCAACATGGCTGACTCCACACCCCCACAGCCCCAGGTGGTGCATCCCACACGCGCGCGCCACCCAGGCTGCTGCACACTGGGGTGCTCAGAGACACCACTGCAGCAGGACTAGAGCGTGCGTGCTCCTCAGCCAGCTCACTGCGTCCCCAAGCCTTGACGGTGTCTGCCTAGCCTCGCAGCACCCACCCCAACGGGGCGTCCTACGTGGACGGAGAAGCTGCCAGTCATCAGGGGGCATCAGGGCAGCGCTGCTGGAGGGCCGTGCTGAGCAGCTGGCAGAGGGCCCCCCCACCCCCTGCACCACGGGCCCCAAGCCGAGGTGCCCATGAGAGCCCCTGCCCCTCACCTTCCTCCCCACAGTCCGCCCAGGCACCCGGCGGCAGGCAGACCGTGCACAGTTGTCCCCGGCCCCCAGAACCCACACGGCACAGACACAGAACCCGAGCCCCTTCCCCAACCCAGGCAGACCCTGCCCACCACCTGTCGCTGTCTGAATTCCACCATTCACAGGGCCTCCCAGGCTGTAGGGCCAGGGAGTGGCAGCCCTGCCCGGGCCTCCATAGCTCCTACACCCCGCCTGCCAATCTGGTGCCCAGGCCACCTGGGCAGACCCCACACTCACACAGGCACACACACATATGCGCAAACTGGAGACACATTCCTGCCAAGAGGGGCCCGGGCCCGGGGCAGCATGACCAGGCTGACCCAGGCCCCAGCCCAGCCTGGGAAGGAGACAGGGACGCCTGGGGAGGGGGCAGGCCCAGGACTGGGGCAGACAGAGCAGGGACCCCTGCTTGGAGCCCCTGCTGAGAAGTGCCGTGCCACCAGATGGCCAGAAGCATGGTCTTGGCTGCACGACGTGGGGACAGGCCGGCGGGAGCCCACCTAGAGGAGCCAGGCTCACCCTAAAGCAGAGAGCACCTGCCAGCCCTTCCCTCTCCCCTGTACCCTAGCCCTCTGCAAAGCCCTCTGAGGGCCACCCAGCAGGAAGCCAGCCCTGACTGCCAGGGATCTGGGCTGCAGTCACCACAGCTCTTAGCCCAGCACACACAAGCCCCTGTTGTTCTGCCACAGCTTACAGAGTCCACTTGGCCAGCAGGGAAACTGAGGCAGGACCTGAGCCCATGGGCACCAACCACCCCACTGCCCTAGGAGGGAAGTCTGCTCACATGAAGCAGCAGCCTTGCCTGGACCCCCCGGGCCACGCTGTCCAGTCCCCTGCTCCAACTCAGGCCTCTCCATCAATCGCTAGACAGAACCAGGCGGGCAGCCAGAAGGTGTTCTCATACCTCTGATAGAAGCCTCAGGACAGCACCTGCAGGCTCCTTCCCACGCGCTCCCACAGGTGTGCCCAGGGGACCTGGCCTGAGCACAGTCTTGGGGAGTGCTGGGGGTGACAGCAGAGCCACCCTGAAGCCAGGCCCCAGGAAACAAGAACCACCCTTTCCTGAGCTGCACTTCAGGCTCAAGACCAAAGGCCCTGATCTGTAGGAGCTGGGTCTCCCGTGGCTCTGCAAAATTCGTGGGAGCAGGCGACAGGGGCTTCCAGCAAAGACACATCAGAATGGACAGGCTACCCTATGCCCAGTGTCCAGGGCAGGTGCAGGCAGACAGCGGCCCCTGACCTTGGACACGGTGGGAGTTGGCTGTGCCCTAAGCATCCAGCAAGCCTAGCCCAGCCCAGTTCTCACAAGGCCTGAAGAGCCCAGGAATTTATGGCCTGGGAGGAATTCTCTGGCCAGGCGCTAGCCTCGTGGGTGGGGCAGCAAGCCAGGAGCCACTGTCCTTCGGCCTTCCTGGAGAGCATGGGATGGGGTCTTGAAGGGCCGTGGAGAGAAAACAGGTGCAGCCAGGCCCCCAGGACACCTGTGCCCACCTTGGGATAGCCAGGGACATCTGGGCCCAGAGGCTCTAAGACACTGCCCACGGCAACAGGGCAACTGGCCAGGCATGTGCTGAGTCCTCTTCCAGGTAGTGCACAGGCCCTGAACACAGGGGAGAAATACAACCCATATCACCCCCAGGTCCCTGCAGCCCCACCTGGGGCTGAAGTGAGAAACCCTAGCGAAGATTCCAGGGCCCACCTCCCCAGCAAGCCACGGCTGTGGGAAGAGGGGCAGGAGTGGCCCCAGGAGGAGAGCACAGGGACTCTGGGTACCAGGGCACACACAATACACACATACCCAGGCCCGGGGCACACAGACACTGCCACAGAGCCAGGAAGACCTGAGGGACAGGTGGCTGCTACAGAAACCAAGGGGTACTGTGCCCAGCAAACTCAGGTGCTGCCCCCCACCACTACAGTGGCCACCGGTGAACACAAAGGCCAGGTGGGGGTTCCTGTTTACATGCCTGGCTCTCCAACACCGCACCTCCCCTGGGGCCATCACGTAGCCCTTCTGTGGACCACTGGTTCAACAGCCTCTTCCTCGATACACCCAGGCCACACACAGCCAGCACTGTGCCAGACAGGTCCACCGCCCACAGCAGGTGGTGGCCACCACAGCCTCCCAGGGAGCGAGCCCCCCTCCCAAGACCACTGGGAGCCAGAGGCCCCTGCACCCCCTGCATTGCACAGGTACCAACCCTAGAATGCTGTCCCTCACTGCAACACCCAGAGGGGCCCCCTTTCTGCAAGCCCTGACCCCCAGCTAATGTGCAAGATCCCGGCACCTCAGATGTATAAAGAGGCCGCTCCCTAAGCCTAGAGCCCCTGGGCCAGAGGTCAGGCACAAGCTGAGTGGCCTCCGCTGCAGGCACGCCTGGCTTCAGGCAGGGAAGCCCAAACACCCTGCAAAGTGCAGGGCTGTTGGAAAGCCCCTCTCAAGCGCAGGCTTGGGGAGCTAGAGGTTGTAGGGGCAGCTGCCTGGCCCTGTACATACTGTAGCCCCAGCCCACAGGGTGCCCTGAATAAGGAGTCCACCTTCTGAGAACCTGGGCCACAGGGCGCCCCCTGATCCTGCCCTGCCTGGAGGCTCATCACGAGCCCCAAGGACCTGGACACCTTATAGGCATGTCTCAGGAGATAAACTCTCCGGCAGGAAGAGGACAGAGATGGGCTTCCTGCCACAGAGGGGGCTCCTCACCATTAACTGCCCCTAGGTGGAAGGCTTTCAGCCACCGCTGCCTGCTGCCCTTGAGGGACCACCTCTGCTGGGCCTGCCTGCTCTGGCCTCCACCCACCACCCTGACCATGGGCCCTGGAGCTGCAGCCCAAGGCCTACCCACAACAGGGGTCACCTCATGAGGAAGAGTGACTAGACACAGGTCAGCGAGGTCTGGGAATAGTGGTATGTATACCTTTCCCTCTGGCCACGTGGCTGTCACTTGGACAAGCCAGGCCAGCCTGCCTGTAGCACAGGACATGGCAGAGATAGGAAGCATGGGCCAGGAACCAGGTCCAGCCACATGGCAGGCGAGTGGCCAGCAGTGGGGTGCCACAGCTCATAGTCCCCACCACTGCCAGCAAAGCCCACGCCAGGGCTGGGCCAGCCTGAGGCTGGAGGCCTCTTCGGGGGGGAAAAACCAACATTTCCCCAAGCAAGGGCCAAGGTGCAGGGCACACTGGCTGAAAGGCAACTTTGAGAGCCTGGAGCCCTATTGATTCCTGCACAAAGGATAAAGGAGCCTGTGGTCTGCGTTTCCAGGTCCAGCCAAAGACGACTTTGTTCACAGCTCCCCCACCCCCAAGGGGACAGTGATTTATTTTTCTTGTAGGAGGGGGGCCCAGATGTGAACAGAGAGGCTGCCCTACATCCCCACCTCAAAATGCCTGGGCCTAGCTCCTGCATGACCACCTCGGCCCTAGCTGGCCCTAGTTGCACACTGCCTGGGACAGACGGAAAGAGGAGGCCAAGGTCAGTGCACAAACCAGCCCTCCACTGTGCCCCGTGGAATCTCACTGCCTCAGCCTCCTGACCCTCCAGCACGCGTGGCCAGGTACCAAGGGCACACTATCTACAGCACAGCAGTGTACAGGGGTGGCTAGGCTCAGAGGGCGAGAGAGAGGTTGATGGGCTGGCCCAAGGGCTGACCCCAGCCATCTCCACAGGGCCCAGTAGTGCACTATTCAGAAAGACTGGCTGGCCGCTTGAGAGCTACCTGCTGCAGAACGTCTCTCAGTAGGAGCTGTGTGAGTTCCTACTGCAAGAAATAACAGGGAGCAGAGGAAGCCAAGTCCTATCTCTTGAAAACACAACTAGGACAAACCCAAGATTGTGAAACTTGGGGCAAAGGGGAACTCTTAAATATGATCTGGATTTACAGCAGTATCCATTCCAGAAACTGTGACAACCTGAGAAACAATCTTTCAAAATGGCCCAGACTGCATCTGGCTCTGGGTCCATGGAGAGTCCAGGTGGGGTTTGCTCACTGGAGCAGCAGGAACCACTTGGAATAGGCCCTGACCCTCCAGTCGAGGCCTAGGGGAAAGTCAGCACAACTCAGGAAACCAGTCCCCACACCTCCACGGTGAGCCACGGTGAGCCACGGCCCCAGCCGCCTAGAGGGCACTCATCCTCCTCAGCAGAGAGCCAAGGTGGATGGGGTGGTCCCCCAGGGCCCTTCAGCAAAGGGCAAGTCATGCTTTCCACACCATCCACCAGTCAGTCACCTCCAGGCTGGCCAGGACCATACGAGGATAGAGGCCTCCAGAGCCTCTTGGCCAAGTGGCCAGAGCACAGGCAGGTGCAGAGATGGGGGTGTCCATTCAGATCAGAAGAATAAAAGCCAGATAGACCACTGGCTATGGTGGGGCTCACTCTGCATGGTCTGAGCACTGTTACAGTGCCCAGGACACTGCCCGGCCTGGCCACACTGGACAGCCCCCACCCTCCAGCCAGCCAGAACTGGGCGGGTGGCGGGGGGGTGACGGTGGCATAGGTCCCACCTGGGCTGCCACCCGCCGCCCAACACCCGAACGTGGCCATATAAGGCCAGATTGGGCTCAGTGCGCTGCTGGGCAGCGGGGGAGGACTGGTGGACACAGAGGGCGATCCTGAATGGTCAACACACCCCAGGACCCGCCTAACCTTGGGCAGCCAGCACTAGGCCTGCCTGGCTCTGCAACATGGTGGGCAGAAATCGCCAACACATACTACCCATCAAGCACCGATGCCTACGGCTGGGCTGTGTCCCAGGGCAGGGCTGTCCCCTTGCTTTAGCCACACTGTGGCCCCTGACACCCAAGGTCTTCAGTTATCAGTCCAAGACTACTTTGCCATGCAACAGCCCCTCACACTTGCGGACCCCTAACCTGGATGAGCAGCCCAGGGCCCAGGGCTGGGTCAGGATGAGGCCCAGGCACCAGACATCACCAACGTCTCTCATACCCCAACCAGGCCACACAGGGACGGGACAAATTCCCAAGGACCTATGTGGGTCCGCTGTCACCACAGACAACGCAGTTCCCCCACAGCGTGACGCGCTGCCCTCCACACTCATGCATGCATGGAAATGGCTACTGCAAGGCCACTGGTCTGTCCTGAGCCTACTGGGCAGCAAGCCAAGTGACTTGGCCCAACAGGTGAGGGGGGATACTGAGAGGATCAGGTAGGTGTACCCCAGGGCTAAACCGAGGGTACCTGGGAGATAAGCCGGTGCTCCCTCAGGGTGAGCTGAGGGTGACTGAAGTGGGTTGGGAGTACCCCCTCAGGTAAGCTCCAGGTGTAGAGAAAGCGGCTCGTGCAAGGGGAACTGGATGTGAGCAGGGGGTACAACAAGGGTTAGCTGGGGGTACTCCTTGAGTGAGTTGGGGTTCCTGTGGGAGTGGGTTGCATACTTTGCAGGTAAGCTGAGATTACTCTCTGGACGACTATGGGTGCAGGAGGCGCGCTGCGAAGCCCGGGGAGATGGCTGGCCAGGCAGCAGCGCGTACCAGGCGGGTACTGTGGCAGGGGTCAAGGCTGGCGGGAAGGGGCGGCGCCAGCACTCACCTCGCGCCGTGGCGGCCGGCGGGAGCGCCCCCAGCAGCAGCGGCGGCAGCAGCAGTACCAGCGCGGGGCTCGGCGACATCTCGCGGCTGCGGTCGGGGTGCGGGCCCCGGGCGCCGCGATGCGGGCGGGAGCGGCTGGCGATCAAAGGCAAACAAAGGGCTCGCGCTAATTACCGCGCCCCGCGCCCCCCGTGTGTCTGGGTCCCGGCCCTGCCTGCGGGACACACCGCGCCGCAAGCAGATAATCGCCTGCGCCATTAGCGAACAAATTTGCGCCGGGGCCCACGTGGGGCGGCGGGCGGGGCTGCCCGACGGGGGCGGGGGCGGCGACCAGAACCCGGCTCCCGCCCCCGCCCCCGGGTCGGTCGTGGCGCCCGCCCGCCCCCAATCCCGGGCGCCGTGGGGCTCACCTCGGCGGGCGACGGGTCAGGGCCGGGCCCGCGGGCAGCGCGTCGCAGTCATCGCCGCCCGGGGCGCCGCATCCCGCCCCCTGCGCCCCCGGGCCCAGCCTGGGGCGGGGCGGCGCTACCTGGGCGCGGGCGGCGGAGCGCGGGCGGCGGCAGGCGGAGTTGGGGCGGCAGGGCAAGGGCCCCCGGGCGCCGCGCCGTGAGGCGTCCTTCCCTGCGGGGCTTTGTCAACTCTCCCCGAGAGAACGCCGAGCTCGCCGCGCGCCCCGCCCCGTACAACTTCCGGCCAATCGCCGCACGCCGGCCCGCCCCCAGCCCCGCCTCGCCCCGCAACTTTGCTCCAATCGGCGCGCGCACCAACCCGGCCGAGGCTTAACCCTCGCGGTGCGGCTGCCTCTAGGGCTGGCGGGCGGCTCCCGGGGGTGCCCCGCCTTTTGCGCTCAGAACTGCTTCTCCCTGACCCTGCCGCCTGCCCGCGCAGATTCGCTGGCCTAGACAGTTCTTGCAGGGTCGCGACACCCACCCCACCCTTACTCCGACTCTCCCGAACTGCCGTTGCCGCAGTCTCCAGCCCAGGCCACCCGCTGGCGTCCCAGGAGCCCTAAGCAGCTTGGAGACCAGGCTAGAGTGACGCCTCGATGACCAGAGCCCTCACCTGGCGCCTTTCCGCGGGTCCGGGAGTGGCGGCGACTGCAGGGACACGGCTTACAATAAGACAGGACTCAGCCTTCGTCCTCTGCTCGGCGGGCAGGCATCTCCCTCGTCCGGAATCCTGAAGGGCAGGTGGTGCCCCCGACGTGGCCACTCGCAGTGTCCGAGCTTGTCCGCACCGACTCCCCATGTTTCTCCCAAGATCGCGTCGCCCCGTTCCTCATCACCTTCTGCTGCACCGTGACCGCCAAGTGTGTAACCTGGGCCAGAAACCGTCAGCCGCTCCTCCTGGCAGCCTCGAGGACTGGGGCGATGAAACCACCTGCCTTCACAGAACACTGCACAGCGGGTCCTGGCCACGTGGGGGCGCGGACACCCGCGGTCACCGACGCGAGGCCCGAAATTTACAGAGGGAACCCGGCCTGGGCGTCAACCTCTGGGCAGGTGCGCGGTGCCCAGGACAGGTGAGCGCCAAGATAGCTCCAGATGTGCAGATCCAAGAGGGCGGTGGGCACAAGGTGAAGAGAGGTCCTGGGCAGGTGCCACCAACCCCAGCGGCGGGGAACCGGACCACGCTGGCCAGGACCCTGCCCAATGCCCCTGCCTGCAGTTCCCCTCCCCCTCCCCTACCCCCCCAAACCGTCCCGGTGCGCGGCTGCCCCCTGGCGGCAACTCCCCGAGCTGCCCGACCCTGCCCCACCCCGCCACGTCCAGCCTCCGCCACAACCCTGCCAAGCCGGAAGCTTTGCGCACCCCACCACCCCAACCTATTTGCGGCCCCCCTCCAGTCCCCGCCGTCCCTCGGAAGCGGCCTACAGTGGGGACCACAGAAACAGGAGCGAGCCATGCCCTTTTAAAGGTGAAGCCCAGGTCGGCGGTTCAAGGTCGCACTGTCCGGCCTGCATTCCCTCCATGGCCTTGCAGCAGGGTTAACATGGGTCACCCTCATGCAGGTGAGCCCCAGGGCACCTCTCACCCTTTCTGCGACCTTGGTCGGGCTGCACCCCTGGCCAGGCTCTTTGCCAGTCCCTCGCTCCTCCTCTCGCCGCATGTGGTGCTGAGCAACAGAACCTGGGGGTGACCTCTTGCAGGTGTGGAGATCCCAAAGATCTGGGCAGCAGAGCGAGGGGCTGGGCCCAGACTCATTGTGTGAGACAACCACCAAAAATAACCAATGATGAGTACATGGGAAACTCAAGACCCAGATGTCCACATGCAAGACCGGGACCCCAAGACAATCTTATCACCCAGGTGTGGAGGCCAGGTAGAATGCAGATGCAGGGAGCCCAGAAGGGCAAGAGCAGCATGAGGACAGGGGGGAGGAAAGAGAAAACATCCAAGTGGGAGACAGGCACCCCCAAAGGACCACAGCCACCCGGGGGCCAGGCGGGTGCCGTGTTCATAGTTGGAGCAGGGAGCCTTGAGATTCAAGGACTGCAGAGTAGGAGATGGGGGACCAGGTTCACACTAGAACAGGCAGCTCTGGGCCCTCTTAAGGAAGGGTCGCAGAGCTGTCCAATAACTCAGACACAGGAGTGTTTCCAGGAATACAGGAAAAACCCAGCGCAAAGTCCCAGTCCATTCAAACCAAGCCGGTGTGAGAAGGAGCATGGACGTGCATGGTGGGGAAGGTGTCAGTCCAAAGCAACCCAGCAGGGACAGATGCAGGCGAGGACATCGGACTCGGTTGGTCACTGTGCCCATGTCCAGGATGCGGGCGCTGCATTGAGGTATGGGAAAGCCTAAAGCCACAGTCCAGCTTCTAGAAGTGAAGACTGAGTGCCTGAGGCGAGAAGTCAGACTGGGATTAATGGCCAACTGGAAAAGCAAGAGTAGATCTGGACGGTGACAGAACTGTCCCAGATAAAGTAGAGAAACAGGCTCTGCCATCACAGCAGGCCACGAAATGCCAGGGAAATTGGAATCCCTGCAGGGGAAGAGAGACAGGTAAAGAACAAAAAATGCTCTTACGAAAAAAAATCCAATCTGAACAACTATTTTGAAGATAATATGCAATATAACGAACATTATTGATTTATTATACTCTTGTTTTGAAATTCTATATTGATTTTAATGGTTCTTTTTATTCTCTTTAAAATAAGAGTTTGGGAAATAGCTCAGTGGTCTAAGTGCCTGTCTGGCAAGTACAAGGACCCAGGTTCAATCCCTGGTACTGCATGCTGTGCCACTGCGCTAGCCATTGAAACTGGGCATGGTGTCACATGCCTATAATCCCACTACTGGGGAGGCTGAGACAGGAGGACCACTACAAGTCGAAGCTGCGTGGCAAAACCCTACACCACATAAAGAGTCCAGCTTTCTCTAGAGATAATAAAAGCAAACCCACATCTGCAAATGCTGGACAGAATCTAAGCACAAGAAACAAGAGCAGAAGCCGGGCGTGGTGGCTCACGCCTGTAATCCCAGCACTTGGGAGGCTGAGGCAGGAGGATCGTTGTGAGTTCGAGACCAGCCTGGGCTACAAAAGTGAGCTCAAAGCCAGCCTGAGCTGCACAGTGAGACCCTGTCTCAAAAAGACAAAAAAAAAAAAAAAAAAAAGAAACAAGAGCAGAGCATGGTGGCATACACCTATAGTCCCAAGCCTTGGGAGGCTGAGGTAGGAGGATTGCTGTGAGTTCAATGCCAGCCTGAGTTACACGGCAAAACCCTGTCTCAAAAAGAGAAAGAAGGGAGTAGAGAATCTTCAGTGTCAGTAGCTGAAAGCCAGCTCTGGAGAGCAGCTTTACAGCAGCTTAGAAAAGGTAACCTTGTGCAGCATGGCAAAGACGAGGACTCTGTGGGCATCACACTGAAGACAGGACAAAAAAAAAGACACTTAGCAGTGCCTTTGTGCCACCAGGCAAACTCATTAAGCTGGTGTTATTTTTTTTTCCAGCTGATGTCTTTCACCAGTAAAAATGCCTTTGAAAACAAAGGCAAAGCAGAGAATTTTTCTGACTCAAAAGCTGAAGAAGAGCTGTGGAGACAGCTCAGTGGTCTAAGTACCTGCTAGACAAGCAGAAGGACCCGAGTTCAATCCCTGGTACTGGTACCGCATGCTATGCTGCCTGCCCTAGGTGTGCCTAGCCAGCCACTGAGTCTGGTCGTGGGGGCGCATGCCTATAATCCCAGTGTTGGCGAGGCTGAAACAGGAGGATCACTAAGAGTCTGAGCTGCGTAGCGAGATCCTGGACCAAATACTTAAAAAGAAAAACAAACTATGAAGTAATTGATAAAGCCAAAACAATCCCTATGTGTGGTGGGGTTTGTGGCATACACAGAAGTAAAAATTACCACAAGCATCTTCCCTCAGGTGGGGGGTGGAGCATCACTTGACGGCCGGCAGAGATGAGTTAGTGCTGAATGCCGTAAACCCTGGCAGAGACTTAAAAAAAAAAAAAAAAAAAGATGTTGAGCCAGTGAGATAACTCAGTGGCATAAACACCTGCCTGGCATGCGGAAGGTCCTGAATTCAGTCCCCAGTACCAAAAAAAAAAAAAAAAAAAAACGTCATTAATAGCTGAACAAAACTATGGATTCCTATAAGGCATCATCCAATCCAAAAGAAGCCAAGAGATTGCATGTAGCGGTGCACGCCTGTAATCCCAATGCTGGAGAGGCTGAAACAGGATCACTGTGAGCCTGAGCTAGGTACTGAGACCTGGTACCAAGTACATAAAAAGCTGAAGAGTGTATCACCCATGTATGTTAGAGATATATTGAAGCATGGTGAGCACACAATCATACGGGAACATGAATCCGCTCAAAGACTTGAAGAACACTGGAAACAGAAACAGCATAAATAACCCTAAGGGTCCCCTTATTGCTTAGATTTTCTTAAAAAACAAGTACATAAGTCAAAATAATACTTTGAATGGTTTATGCCATCAAAATGTAAAATATGAACAGATGCACACGCGAGGAAAGAAAACAAAGCAGTGCTGGGAGCTATCCCCATGCACGAATGGTAGGGACGAGCTACGGCGTTTAGCGAGAAGCCGTGCTGTGAGCATCCCAGAGCCCCAGCTACCTAGAGGCTGAGGCAGGAGGACAACTGGGCCAAAGAGTTGAAGGCCAGCCTGGACAACAGCAAGGCTCCGTCTTTTAGAAAATTGGGTATGGACCCTGAAGCAACCATTAAAATACGAAAATTGGTGGGGGTAAAAGAGCAACAACAACAGAAATCTTCAGCAAACGGAGCAATACAGGAAGCAAGGAAATTACACAAATTAACCCAAAAGGATTCAGAGAGAGAGGGGAAAAGAACAAACGAGAGCACAATGGCTGTTCCAGCCCAGCCCTGTGCAGAGGTGTCGCAAGTAAATGGCTAAGTGCCCAGACTAAAGGCAAACATCAGATAGGTTTAGAAGGCCCAATTCAGGCTGGAGAGATAGCTCAGGGGCACAAGTGCCTGCCTGGCAAGTGCAAGGTCCTGAGTTCCATCTCCACTTCCGCCAAAATAAAATTAGATTAAAATAAATAAATAAATAAAATAAAAGACCCAATTCTATTCTGCCTAGACAGACAGACTTCACTTATTAAGCCACAAATATGTTAAAAGCAGAAGGGTGGGAGCCTATCGCCATGCCAACCCTAGTCTGAGGAAACATGGACAGCTGACATAGAAAGCAGAGCCAGGATCACTTCCCAGTGATAAACTGGCGGAACTGCCAGAAGGCCATAAGATCCTGAGTGCAGGTGCACTGAAAAAGGGAGGTCCCTGAAGCCAAAACTGACAGGCCTGTGGAGAAAGAGGCCGTGGCCACACTGGCGACCCCAGCAGCTCTGCCTCTGCAGCTGATTGGCCACCCGGAATGCGGGGCAGGAACAATGCTGTCAACTCACTTGGCTTAATTAATTTTCAAAGCAATTTGCCATTTTCTGTGCAGAAGTCATTGTGTATTTGAAAGGAGTTAACCAACTCTCAGCATTTTCTCTGGCTGGTGAAATCACACCAGAAGTCCAGCAATCAGCAGCCTCGTTGCCTGTGCCTGTAGTCCAGATACTGTACTCAGGGGGCTAACGCAGAAAGAGTCAAAAGTTTGAGGCCAGCTTGAGCAACATAGCCAAGAACTGTGCGCAAATGAAAACGGAAAGTAAAGGGCTGGAGCTATAGCTTAGTGGCAGAACACTTTCCTAATCTGAATGAGGTTCTGGGTTTGATCCCTAGGACTGAAAAAAAAAAAAAGTGGAAATGAAAGGACAACATAGTAAAAACTATAGGATGTGCCAGGCATGATGTACACCCAGAATCCCCACACTTGAGAGGCTGAGGCAGGAGGGTTGCTGTAAATTCGAGACCAGCCTGGGCTACATAGTGAGTTCAAGGCCAGCCTAAACTACATAGTAGCTTGCAAAGGCATTGTGCCCATGGATTTTTCGCACATTAAAATAATAATAATAATAATAATAATAATAATGAACAACTTTATCCAGATAAATTTCCTTGGGACAGATCTCATCTGATGGCACCCAACCTCCACTCCTGGCTTTATTATTATTATTATTATTATTATTATTATTATTATTATTATCATTATTATCTTTGTACAGGGTCTCACTACATAGCTCAGACTTATAGTGATCCTCCTGTTTCCTGCCTCCCCAGTGCTGGGATTGCAGGCATGCGCCACCATGCCCGGACTCCATTGCAGCAGCCCTAAAAGCTTATTTAGGTTTGGTTTTTTTGTTTGTTTGTTTGTTTGTTATTATGGCCAGCTCAGGCTGCCCTGGGGGCAGGGCTGGCACAGCATGTGGTGCTGGGAATTGAACTATGGTCCCTGCGGTTGCCTAAGTTTTTCTAAACAGACACTTTAGGCCACTGAGCCATCTCACGGGCCCTCTACCCCTGATTTTAAAATCTGCTGTCAACAAACCTGGGCTCAGCCTGGCAAAGGCACCACCCCAAAAAAAGAAAACATGAAAAAATTATAGCCAGAAAAAAGCGAAACAAAACAATTATAGCCAGGCCCACACGTAACTGTGGAAACCCAGTGTGCTGGCTGGCATCCAGAGCTGGGCAGCGAGGTTCGCAGCCTCTACTTCCCCTGGCTATGTGGCAACGAGCTGAGACAACAAGTGGAAAGGAAGAAGTCCGGCCGGGTGCAGGAAAAGCAAAATGGTCCTGATTTGTAAGGGCTGGGCCATCCATGCTGAAAAAAACAAAAGCAAAAGCAAAAGGCCACCAGGGTGTGCAGCACAGGGCCCTCGCACTGCTGATGAGCCCAGTACAACTGTTTCTGGAAAACTGTTTTGCAGACTCTTAACAAGTTAAGTCCATCCAAGTTCACCATTGCAGCCCCAGGGCCTGAGCCAGCGGAGGCAAAGGTGCAGATTCTCAGGCACATGAGCACAGCTGGCCGTGGTGGGGCACACTGTAACCCCACCACTTGGGAGGCTGAGACGGGAGGTTCACACGTTCAAGCCAGCCCAGCAACTTAAGAGATTTAGGGAGCTCCTATGCCAAAATTTTAAAAAGCCATTAAAAAAGGGCTGGGACGTAGCTTTGTGCAGTGGCCCTGGGTTCATTCCCACCCTGGCATGTCTACAGCAGCCTGTTGTGAGAGCCCCACCTGGAGAACACGCAACCATCAGGAGAGAGTGGGCAGCCCACTGGCTCCACCCACATGAGGGGACTCAACGAGAAGGGGCAGCACAATAGGGGACCACACGGTGACACTGAAGCCAGTGAAAAAGCAAGCCGGAGCTGTGCGATTCATTTATATAACAGTGCAGGAGAAGCCCATGTGTCTTTTCTAGGACAGGGTCTTGCCCTGTTTCCCAGGCTGGTCTCAAGCACCCGTACTCCAGCACGTTTCTCATCTCAGCCTCCTAAGTGGCTGGGGCCACAGGAGTAAGCCACGATACTGGCTGCTGCACACCTGTTCATATCCCGTGAAGACCGAGCGCTGGACATTGGCCAAGAACAATGGACGGGAGGCAGAGGGGCAGGAGAGAGCTTATGGGCGCACCCTCCACTGACATAATCAAGAATAAGTCACCAGGTGCTCCTGTCTGGTTCTGAACTTGCTTTGAGGAGAACTAGCTTGGGATAGCCATACACGGGGTGCGCCTGTGACAGGTTGTGTAGGAGCCACACAGTGTAATAACCACAAGGCCTGCCTACCAAAATACTTGTGAATCCTTTTTTCTTTTTTTAACAAATTTCTTTAACAACTTCTTTCTTTTTCTATCACACATATACCAACACTTCTGTCAATATCATTTTTTTTTTTCTTTTTTCTTTTTTTTTTTTTTTTGAGGCAGGGTCTCACTATGCAGTTCAGGCTGGCCTTGAGCTCACTTCTTCTGTAGCCCAGGCTGGTCTCGAACTTGCACCAATCCTCCTGCCTCAGCCTCCCAAGTACTGGGATTACAGGCACGCGCCACCATGCCCGGCTCTTTTTTCTTTATACAAGGTCTCACTACACAGTTCAAACTCATAGTGATCCTTCTGTTCCAGCCTTCCCAGTGCTGGTATTATAGGCATGCGCCACCAGGCCCAGTTTTAGGCCAGCACAGCACATTTGGATTTCTGGGGTCGGCACAGAATGCAGTATCAGGGATCAAACTCAGGTCTTTGTGCTTGCCGCGCAGGCACTCAGGACTGCTGAGCTATCTCCCCAGCCACTGTGAACCCTTTTGAGAAACTTACAAAAACAATTTTTTTTTTTTAACCATACATAAAAATACCTTTTTACTACCATAGGATTAGCACATGTTATTTGTATACCATGTAAGATGAGCACATGTTTTGCATGGCATGCCTGTCAGGTGGAAGATAGACCCAGCACCTTTGGTGCCACCTCCAGCTTCCGGCCTCTGCTGTGGGTGGGCTCTACTCTCCCTACGTGAATGTGATCAATGCTCAATAAACCATTGCGTTCAAGACACTGTCCGACCCTTGGGATCTTTGCCAGCCTCGTGGACTCCCTTCAGCCCCTCTGAACCCCAAGGTGGCCTAACTCAGATGGCCTTTTGGCCTCAAGAATGGCCAGCATGTCCACACATGACATCTGGCAGGGGGGTTGTACCAGAAATCAAACTCAGGCCCTGTGCTACTGAGCTATATCCCCAGCCAGATTGCTGTTTGCTGAACCGAAACTTACCCTGTCCTCCTGCCATAGCCCAACTTGTGCTGTCGAGCCAGCCTCAGGAAAGATGTTAACAGGCAGGAGACACCAGGTCAACACTGAGAGGTGGCCCTGCACATCAGACCTCATCGCCACACGCATGCGCGCACGCACACAGGGCTCTTCCTCCTGGGCACGTAAGTACCCAATCCCAGCATGCAGGGACAGAGACAGACTTTGATTTCAAGGGACGCTTGGGTGCCAGGAGCAGCCCTGGTCAGATGCAGTGGTCTGCTTTTGCCTTCAGTATCCCCATGGATCCTGACCCCAACATGATGGCAGGTGCCGTGTGGCCTTGAGATGCTGTTGGAGTGTCATGAGACAGCCAGGGTGGCACTAGTGTGTTCAAAGAGGAGGCAGGGACCACAGCGCTGCCAGGAGTCCTCTGTTGGGGATAGGGAGATGGGCCCGCCCTGGGACCCCACCACAAAGGTCCCCAACTTCTGACTCTGGAGCTGAGCAGCCACGGGATCTAAGTTAGTGCAGCAAGCTAAGCAGACTCGGATTCAGTGGCTGCTGAGGGATTCTGGCCTGGCCTGCGGTCGGTCACCAGGTGCAGTGGGTGCTCAGGGCTCAGCAGCCTGATGCTGGGACAGCTGTGCCCCCAGCCAGAGCCAGATCCTGGCCCGGGCCATAGAGGATATGGCTGGGTGCTGACAAGAGCCCTTCCTGGGTCCCCATGAAGTGAAGCCCTGGTGTGACTAGCAGCCAAGAACAGTTTCTGGCACTTAGTGGGGCTGGACAGTGACAGGAGTGGTGGCACCTAGTACATGGCCGGGACTGGAGGTATCACTGTCCTACCTGGTGGTCACCAAGGCCTGGGAGTAAGGCCTGGTCTGGCCCTTGGAAGGTCACAGAGGAACATGAGTGGACCCCAGGGCTCAGCCCAGAGGTGTCTAAACCAACCTCTGCGTTAGCAAGGAGGGGCCTTGGATAGAGGGGGCACTCCTCAGGAGGTCCTGTCCTGTGCCCATCCAGGAGGCCTCAGCTAGAGGCCATGGAGGGCACTGACCTGGGCTGAGTGCCTGAACTCACTGAGAGGGACAGGACTTGTCCTGCATAGCCACATCGAGGTAAGGCCTAGGAAGGAGAGACCGATAGACCCTAAGCACTATACCTAGGCCTCTGCCCCATCCGGACCCCATCCACACCCCCAACTGGCCTTGGGAGCGAGGTAAGTCCCATGCCATCTAACAGCCAGTGTGCCCAGGGCTCTAGCCTGGACTGTCTCCTCCCTGTCCCCTCGCTAACTGGGCCAAAAGTGGCCCAGGGCACAGATCTCCAAACGGAGCTCTGGAACCAGGTGGCACACTGTTCCAGAGCTAAGCTAACCTTGGGGGAGAAATGGGACCTTGTTACTCAGATTCTGTAGTGGTAGGGATGGGATGAGGGGAAAGTCGGGGTTGCCATGGCAATGGCAGGATTCAACGCCTTGGCCTGTCCCCTGTAGAAAGGAGACAGAGCCCAAAGGAGTGGCAACTGAGGGCAATGGTGTCACATAGGCATGGGGAGGGCCTCAGTGTTGCAGAGGTGCCCCCTCCCCACCACTGGCACTGAGGCAGCTGCCTGGAGGACTGGCACTTTGTCTGCTCCAGACTCCACTCCAGAGCAGACCAAAGCACAGACAAGAGCACCAGGAGGGAAGTGGTGCCACCTGGGCCCGGGGACCTGTCCAGGACAGTCCAGGGCCTCTGGATGGCACACTGGTCAGAGGCCCAAACCAGGACCTGGTCAGGAGCCCACGCCACGCACCTGGTACTTGTGGGAGATGACAGACTCCCAGGCAGGAGTCGGAGCCTGTACACATGCAGCATGATTCTGAGGTGAGGCGTCCTTAGCGGACATGCAAAACCTAAGAAGTAACCGAGTTGTGTTGTGGGCTCAGAGCCCTGGAGGAGGCAGCATCCCCGGAAGCAGGACCTTCTGGGACACTGGCTTCACTCTGTGGAAGCATGTGGTCTCCTCCCTGGAATGCTTCACTCATATCTGAAGACCACGTTGTCCACTTCTCAGAGGGACCCGGCTCTGGCCCTGGCAGCAGATGGTGCGGCCCATCTGCAAGGCCCCACGTGCTTCCTGCAGGCCTTCCTCTAGTGCTAAGAACAGAGTGCAGCTCCAGGAGGGCCTGTCCATGTCCTGAGAAGCTTGCAGATGGATGCTGGATATCACGGTGTAACTGGCAGCGACACCAGAGTTGATGCCTGGCCAGGAGTCAGTCAGCCTGAGCTCCCTGAGGCTGAAGTGGTTTTTTGTTGTTGTTTTTTGTTTTCCCCTTATCCCCACCACAAAGAATCCAGATAGCCTGGCTCCATGTGACAGGGCCATTGGCACACCTTTGCTCTCCACGACCAAGTGCCACCCAGCAGGGGCTTTCCCTCCACACCCCCTCCTCTTTTTGGCACTTATCATAGTCTTCACACCGAACTACTGTGATCCTCACCCTGCCCTTCTCTTTCTCTTTCTTTCGAGACAGATCTCAGTCTGTGGTCCAGGTTGGCCTTCAACCTGCACTCATGCTCTTGTGTCAGCCTCCAGAGAGCCGGGACTCCAGAGTAAGCACACCTGGCCGCTCCCGGCTCCTTCTTTTAAATTTATTTTTGGAGAAAGCTAAATCTGAAAGCTGCCTAGGCTGGGCTTGAATTTGTGATCTTCCTGTCTCAGCCTCCTGGTGCTACCCAGGGAATCTTGATTCTGCCAACTGGATGCAGAGAGCAAGAGAAGATACACACTCCAGATGCTTCAGAGAGCCATGTCTCCCATGTGGCAGGAGAGAAGCCCTGGAATGCCTCAGGAGCCTCGAGAAGCAGGCAGGAACTCCATAGTGGCAAAGTCGGAGTTGTACCCTGCAGGAAGATGAAGTGTCCTTGTCTGTTGTGCCTCCTCAGGCCTGGAGCTGGTGGGACTGTGGGTTGGGGCTCACCTACTTCCTTGATGACACGTAATGCTGGCAGGAAATGGCTCAGCAGGCCAGACTGTGGCACAATACCGTGCTCCTGCCCGAGAGCTGTCAGACCAAGGCTAGGCTGCCTCTGCTGCCATACCCTGTTCTCCACTTGGAATCCAGCTCCAGACTTGCAGCTGAGCCCTGCTGGAGGCCCAACACCAGCCCCCTGGCCACATGACCCAATGGGTCAAGATGCTGAGGACAGTGTATACCTGAGTCCCCAAGGAGGAGGCTTGGAATGTCACCAGACCACTCCTTATAAACACTTCATGACATGTTTCCTAGAAGCTGCTAGCAAGAAGGGAAACATAGTGGCACACGGACATACATGCTCAGGGGGCCACCAAAGTGGACCACAGCTGTGCCCCCACTCGCTGTGCCCTACCTGTGAGGCTTTAGACACAGGGCCAAGAGGGCACAAAGGTCACACAGACAGTGGGCCTTGCAGGCCTCCTCAGACACACCCAAAGAGTGCTCAGCTCCTGCAGCAGCCTCCCTCCCAGGCTGGTCGCTCTGACCAACAACAGAAGGAAGCAGAGTCCTTGCCGCCCCTTCCTTGCTTCCCTTGGCACCCAGGCTGGGCCACAGAGGCTGACCCCAAGACTGAGGGGCAGCAAGGCACTTCAGAGGTATAGAATGGGAGGGACAGAAGAAGCCAACAACTAACTGATTGGCCAGGCTTCAGTGGGCCCATCTTGGCTCCTATTGGTCAGCTTGGAGCTGGTGACCCTCAGGAAGCTGGGACCTCCACGTACGGCACGGGATCAGAGAAGGGGCCTGGCCGGGCCCAATAGTCCAGGGCACGCACACGGTACAAGCCAGAGACGACAGCAGTGTCTGCAAGCACAAGGTATGTGTGGCATTTAGTGAGCACAGCTAAACTCACCATGTCCTCACACTCCCTGGACCCAGCACAGAAGGAGCTGAAGCCAGGGCTGTGACTGTGGGTGTACCTGGGCTAAATACGAAGAGGTTGAAGTTTGATGGCTTCCTGTTCACCAGGGTGTACACCTTGGCATCCGGGGAGAATTGGATCTCGTAAGTCCATAGGCACCTGGGAAAGTCAGGGTCAAGAGGGCCAGTGTCCCACAGGGGCCTGGGTGGCCACAATCTCCTTCTGCCAGCCCCCTTCCTGGCACTGCTGTGACTCTGGCACTCTTCTTACTATGAGCAAAAGCCATGCTATGGGGCCCGGGAGATAGCTTGGTAGTCTATGCACCTGCCTGGCAAGCGCAAGGACATGAGTTAGATCCCCAGTACCGCATGCCATGAGGGCCCCATACCACCAAAACTAGGAGTGGTGGTCCATGCCTGTAATCCCAGGGCTGGGGAGGCTGAGACAGGAGGTTCACTATGAGTTCAGCTATGTAGCAAGACCCTCTACCACAGGAAAGAAGGAAAGAAAGAGGGATGGAAGAAAAGAAAGGAAAAAAGAAAGAGGCCACACTGTGGACAGCAGAAGCCCAACTCCCAGGTGAGGTGAGCTCAGGTGGACACCAGGGCAAGTCACACTACACTCACATACTTGGTGCCTACTCGCTCATCAGACCAGACCAGAGCCAGTTGCCCTCGGGTCAGGGGCAGCACACGAAGTCGGGTCACCTGACAGCAAGAAGCAGGCATGAAGGTGGGTGAGCCTGGCATCCTGAGGCTGGCATGGGGGTATCTGGGTGACCCAGAGCCACTTGCCTGGCCTGGCGGCCCTGCGGGACGCGCGCACACGTGCACCAGCAGCAGAGACGGCAGCGCCAGCTCAGGGCGCAGCGTCAGGCGGCCCTGGGTGGGGAAGGGTCGTGGCGCGGAGACCACCGGGTCCTGGGGACGAAGGAGACCAGGTTGGCGCCTGCCTCGGACCCCGGGCTCCCCCAGCCCTTGGATTTCGCGTACCTCTGCTGCGCGCATGCGCCGAAACTCAGCAGCGGAAGGGAAGGGCGGGCTGCCCGCACGCTGCCATTCGCCCTGAGGACTGCAGAGCTGATTGTCCAGATAGCGGATGGTGTAGACAAGCCCTGCGAGGCGGGACGCTGGAGCCTGGCTCTCCTGAGCGTCCCTCCTCGGACCCCGCCCCACCCCCGCCTACGCTGTACTCACCTGGGCCCGCAGGGACCCCGTGAAGGCGCACAGTCAGCGGAACGCTGCGGCCCGGGTGTGCGCGGGTGTCGTCGCTCGCGTACACCAGCACCGTGGCCCGCCAGGCATCTCGGGGCCCCTTGGGACGGTGGGCGCTGGCCAGGACACCCACCGTGTGGTTGCTGTCCAGCACAGCGCCTGCCCGTGATACCTCGGTCCAGAGCTGATCTTCATCTGGAAGGCCGAGGGGTGATCACTGGGGCAGCTGACCCCCAACCCCACGACCTGGCCTCCCACCATATATATGCTCCTTGTCCTCGCCTAAAGAGTCCTGGGCTGGGAGGGGCAGGGCGATGGCGGCGCTTTGGGGGGAACGCACCCCAAGAAACACAGCAGCTGAGGAGCCTGTGCTCCCTGCAAGACCATCCTGACCCACCCCTCGGGTCCTCGGCCAGGCCAGCCTGGCCGCCCATCCGCTGCCCAGGACGGCTCTCCTCACCCAGCAGGGCCAGCAGCCCCATAGCTGTGAGCACCGGCTTGCGCACGAGCTGCACATGCGGCGGCCGGGTGTTGTTGACCTGGAAGCGCGCCGTCAGCGTTCGCTGTGAGAAGGGGTGTGGGTGGTAGCTCAGAAAGGCGTTGTCGTTGCTCAGGAGCCTGTAGGTCGAAGTGCTGACATTGGCGACCATCAGGTTCTGGTGCTGGGTGATAACCTGCAGGCGAAGGGCCAGATGAGACCTCAGCTGGCCCGGCCACTCCAGCCCACAAGGGGAAGGCCCAGCCCACCTTCACCACCAAGGCCGCATAGGTCACGTCTGCCCTCCAGGGCTGCGGCAGTGACCATCCCACTAACGGGTCGGCCTCATCATTGTAAATGGGGGTGTCCTTGAACTCAGGGAACAGCTGCTGGATCTGGCCTAGGACCACTGCCTCCTGCTCCAGGATGGCGACTGAGCTTCCTGCTCCCTGCAGCATGGTCAAAATGTCAGCAAACAGGGCTGGGTGGCTGGAGGGCAGAGTGACAGGCAGAGACGCACCTTCCTGTGGAGGGAGATGAAGTCCAGGCGCACACCCTGCTCACCAGTGAAGAAGTTGGTGCCGCGGGCACAGTGCCGCAGGAGGCCCCAACTGAGTGGGGATTTTGGAGGCTCACGGAAGGAGTCTGCCGGGCCGCCCAGTCGCAGTTTTGGGCTGGCGGCGCGTAGACCCTCAGAGCAGGCATCATAGTAGTTAAGAAAACCTGGAAGGGCGGGAAGGTCCTGAGGGTCCTCAGAGCACTGCATTTGCCCCTGCCCTCCCTGGGTGCCCTAAAGGACCCCAGCATCTCCACCTTGTTCTGTCATGGACACATTGTCAAAGTCATGGTGGTCCGGCTCATTCCACGTCTCGAAGTTCCACTTGGAGACCTGCGCCAGTCCATACCTGCCTGCAGAGTGGCTTCCACACTTAAGACCAGTGAGGGCCAAGCCTGCCCAGGGCTGGGCTGGGCTACACATACAGGGCACAGGTTGCGATGGGGCAGGGTGTCCGATTGGAGGTGGCCCTCACCTCCCGGAAGCCCTGGCTCAGTGGGTTCGTGACAGAGAAGATTCGGGGTAGTCTAGGGGATGGGGAGTCTACCAGGGGAGCCCCCCATATGCCTCCACTGCATACTGATGTATCTTCTGGCCAGCATGAAAACCAGGTCCTTCCACTCAAACACCTGCTGCTTGTCCTCAAAGTCTGTGAAGTGTCCGGAGGGGCTGCCCATCAGCTCAAACCCTGCAACATGGCAACAGTGCCCACTGCCCAGTACCGTTACTGTCTGGCACACACCTGTCCTGAGCATACTGCAGCCAGAAAGGCTATGGGGAAGAGGAGGCCAGCGCTGCCACTCACCTGGGAGGAGCTGATTCTCCTTCAGGAGGTCCAGATAGGCGTCCAGGTGGGTGAAGTTGTACCTTAGGCCTTGCCCAGCATGCCCCCTGGTAAAGGAGAGCTGGGGTCAGAAGAGCGCAGCAACGTATGTTGGTGCACCCTGGTGGAACTGTGGTCCCATGGGGGCAGGTAGGGAGCTTGCCCAGTGCCATACGGAGACCCAGGGCTCTGGATGGGTTACTTCCTTTGGAAAATACCAACGCCAGGAAGGTCTTTCAGCCACTCAGCTGAACTAGTCGTCTGCACGCACCACCCCACCCCTAAGCCTTCGAAGGACAGAAGATTCAGGGCAGGGGGCTCAGGACAGCTGTGATGCTCAGAGGCAGGAGGAGCTGCTGGAAAGGCACAGCAGCGATGGGTGGGTTGAGGTGCAGAGTGGACTGTGGGCTGCTGTGGGAAGGAACAAGGGGAAAGCTACTGGTGTTTCAGGAGGGCAGGACCCAGTTGGCCTAGTTGTGCCCTATCCCTCTCCTGACCTCCAACGGGCAGCATGGAAGAACAGAAAGGGAGATAGAGGGTCTCCCGCCCTGAACTGTCCCACCCTGGGTCAGGTTGCAAGGCCAGGTGTTACTGGACAGCCGCCCGCACCTGGAACAGAATACCAGATGTGCAAGGATTCTGCAAAGACATGGTGAAGCTGAAGAGGTAACAGTCCCGGAGACAGGGGCTCTCTGAAGAGGTGTTATGGTTTATGTCTAGTTGTCCCCACAAAGCCTCATGGAGTCATTGGGCGGGGACTTCTAGAGTTTGAGACTTGATCCATGATCCCTGGGATTATAGGTTTTAGTACTGATGGGATTATGGGTGGAAGTACTTCTGGGATTATGGGTGTAGCCTAGGGCGGGAGGGAGAGCCTGAATGTAATATAGAGACAGAGACAGACTGGAGCTCTAGCTGTTGCTCTCTGCTGCCCTGTTTGGTTGGCTACCTCTGCCGCCATTTTGTTGCTGTTCCGCTGCCATGAACTGGATGCTCTCTGCTCTGTTCCACTCAGCCTTGGGCCAGCTGAATATGGACTGAAACCTCCACAAACTGTGAGCTAAATAAACCTTTCCTTCCTTCATCTTGAGTGTCTGGTATTTGTCCCAGCAATGAGTAAAAAGTAAGTAAGACAAGAGGTAACAGGACACTGCAGCATGAGAAAATCTGGGGCACTGCCACATGCAGAGGCCCTGAGGTAGGAAGGGCTCATGGGAGCTGAGAGCAGAAGGTAGCCAGTGGTCCACACATGTCTGGAAGACAAGACCTCGGGGCATGTGGGGATGCTCACTCAGCAGTGGAGCCTCAGGAGCTTGGACGTTTCAAAAGAGGTCAGAGCAGGAACAGGAAGATCAGCTGGGGCTGTGGTGGGCTCTCTGGAGGGCACTGAGGGGCAGGAGTAGATGATCTTTGAAGGAGCGGGGAAGGGGGACACTGTCCCTGTGGAATTTGAGGAGATCTAGGAGTGTCCAAGGCCATGGGATAAAATAGCTGCAAAGGGATAGCTGCAACCCTGACCAGGGTTCTTCAGGGCAGAGTCAGGCACCAAGTGGTTCAGTGAATCTGTGGAAGAGGCTCTGGAGAAGGTGGGTCAGGCACAAGGGCAGAGCACCATGGTCACAGTGTGATACATCACAGCTGCCACAGCCCGGCCAGCCTGGCCCAGTGCCTGCTCCTTCCCTGCACCCTCTGTTCCCTCTGCACTGTCCCTCTGTTCGGGCTCTGCGGGGTCTTCTGCCCCCTCCTCCTCCATACAAAAGTGGCAACCAGCAGCAAAGGAATAAAAGGAGACTGGCGCTTGGGTAATATGTCTCTATTCCAGTGGGAAGCTAGGTGCCACTGGAACAGAGACAAGTAAAGGTTACAGACCTCCACAACCTGGCCACAGCCCCAAGCAGGACCCATGCAGTGCAGGAGCCACGTGTCAGAAGTGTCTCCAGCCTATATGGGTATCCAGTGGCTGGGGCTCACCTCAGCATCAGGAATGCAGGGGTGCAGGATACCTCCGGAACCCCCACAGGCCGAGGCAGCTGGGCTACTGACTGTGCGCAGCTCTGCTCCCTGGGCCCTGGAGAAGTGTAAAATGAAAGGCCGCCACTGAGCGGGGCTGAGCTGGTGAGGTGGTGGCGCACCCGCTCTGGCCAGGAAGCTGCACAAGGGCTCTTTCACAGCGCCAGCCCCGCCGGAGCCTCAGGGCTGCGCGTGCGCCCCGGACCCCACTGCGACCCGGCCAGTGAGAGCGCGTGCGCGATGAGAGGGAGCGCGCAGTCAGGGTGGGGGTGGGGAGGCGTGGAGCGACGAGGGAACCCAGTAGGCACCAGGATGAGGGAGGGACGGGCACTTGCCCAGCGCAAGAGGCCAGCATGCCGGAGAGTGAGGGAAAGGGTCGCTCGCGCACAGGAGGGAAGGAGGCGCTTCGCATGCACAGGGAGCGGGCGAGAACGCGCAAGGTGAGCAGCGGGGCCACGCGCGCTCCCGGGTGGGCGGCCCAACGTGCTCGGAGCGCAGAACAAAGTCGTGCCCCTGGGACCGGATGAGGGAGCCTCGCACTGTAGTCCAGACCTAGGAGCTTGAGCAGGCTTGCCTCCCTGCCGCCTGGAAGGCCAGGCCAGGTCCTTGAGTTCAGTACACCCCGCCGCCACAATAGGGGACAGTTTGCTTTCCAAGTCAGTGTGCTCAAATTTTAAACTGTCATTATGAAGATAAAGTAAAGGCAGTCAGCACCCTCACAGAGCTGGACCAGACACTGAACCTAAAGGTGGCGGTTCTCTGTACCGGGTGGGTGAGGCTGCCCGAAGATGGGAAATCAGAGGCCAAGGAGCCCTGCTGCACTGAGGCAGGTGGGTCCTGCCTGCACATGCTCACTAGGGTCCCTGAGGTCTCTGTGCCCCCAGATGACCCCCACCTGCCCAGCACCATGAGCCTGTGAGCCTCTTCTCCTCAGGCCCAAGATCCTCCTGGCCCTGCCTTCCTCCAAGGGCCCCTATGTTCCTAGGGACTGTCCCACAGCCCCTTGTGGGTACCCCAGATCACTGTCCTTGGCCGTGCTCTGGGCGGGAGAGCCCTTTATCTGCCCCATAGGAGCCCCTGAGACTCCCCCCCTACACCCACAGAAAGAGCTCCTTCAAGCCATAGCTGCCAACTGCCAGGCAAACAACACCCCCACCCCACAACACTAGGTGGCAGAAGGCCCAGGCTCTGCTGCCCCAAAGGAGTCTCCCAGAGTATCCACAAGACTGGAAGAGAGAGCATCTGCTGAGTGCCCTGGGAACAAAGTGAGGCGCTCACCCCGGCCTTGCCTTGTGGCTCCCTCAGGTTATTTTCTGGTCAGTCGCCCATACACCACACCTTCTGTGCTCCCCCTGGCCAGGCCCATGGTTGTGGGGAGCCAGGCAGGACACAGAAAGACACTGGGAGGAACTTCAGTACAGAGTTGGATGGGACCTCTCCCTCTGGGGGTTGACCCTCCTCCTGCCTCTATCACCCTGTCCTGGAGCCCAAGGGTCCCAGCTAGTTCTGCAAAACATTTGGCCTCCTGGGCCGGCGAGATGGCTCAGCAGTCTAAAGCGCCTGCCTGCTTAGGAAAGACGAGGCAACCACAGGGATCAAGGTTTGATCCCCAGCACCGCATGCTGCACCAGCCCAACCCCTAGGGCAGACTGAGCCAGCCATAACACAAATAAATAAATAAAGTTTAAAAAAAATACAATTAAAGCCGGGCGTGGTGGCGCACGCCTGTAATCCTAGCACTCGGGAGGCTGAGGCAGGAGGACTGGTGCGAGTTCAAGACCAACCTGGGCTACAAAAGTAAGCTCAGGACTAGCCTCAACTGCATAGCGAGACCCTGTCTCAAAAAAAAAAAAAAAAAAAAAAAAAAAAAAACCAATTAAAAATATTTGGCCTCCTGAGCCTAGGCCCATGCTAGACCGACCCACAGTAGAGGCTGTAAGGACAGCATACAAGGACAGCTAGGCCCTCCAGCCCCACTGAACAGTGTACCACAGCCTCCCAAGACCCTGTCCTAAGACCCAGGCACTTGGCCAACCACAGTGGTCCACCTGGAACTGGGCTAGAACCCAGGAGCCCCACTGCATAGGGGTGTGTATTTGTATGCATACTGGCAGAATTGTGCCAATTCCTGAGCAAAATCCTTCCATGAGAGGATCTGGAACAGCTGCTGGGAACCAGGCTGCCTGGGGCCTGCTGACTGTGACAGTTCCCACCCTGCTTCTGCTCAGACCAGAGCAGGCCCCAGTAGGACAGGGACCAACCTCTCCATTTCCTCTTGGCATGAGGGGGCTGCCATGCACTGGCCTTAAACCTGGAGCTGAAGGGGGCACAAGCACACCCTGTTCCAGCCCTTTCCACATCCATCCTTCCTGCAGCTCATGAGGGGCCTGAATAACTAATTATTTGTCAGCCTCTGATTACAGTACAACTTGCAGGATTAGCCCACTGGATCAGTTGCTCAGGTAAGTCAGGCATCAAGGGAAACCCATGACTCAGCAATCATTGGAGTAAATAATTGAACCAACAGCCTTGCGTACACAGAGCTCCAGGAGGTCAGCGCCAGACCCTCGCCGTCCTTGCTGGGCTCAGAGGTCCACCGGGCAGCAGGTGCAGGCCCTCGATACCCAAGGTCTTGAGCCTAGGAGGCCCTCCAGGTAAGACTCCTGCACCCTGACAACCCAGCCACAGTGGAGGCAGCTCACTGGGTGGAGGTAGAGCACAAAAGATCTTGCCGTTTCTTTGGGGGACACTTGAGCACAAAGTGGGTGGCACCTAAAATCAGGACAGATGCCCCAACTTTAAGGGTGGGCTTAAGGAGTCCAGGAACATCCGTGGAAGAGTGTTTGGGGAAAGGGTCAGGGCTCTCACAATGCTTCTCCCGCACAGAGCCACCTGCCAGGCTGTGGCCCCTGGCCTACTATCTTAAGGGAGCTTTGAGTGCCCCTGGAAATAGGAAAAAACGGAGTCCTGGGCTGTGGCAACAGAGGCTGTGCCATGAAGGGGTTCGCTTTAAAAACAAGTACTTTGGAGCCTGAAACAGGATAAACCCAAGGCCACTTGTGGGCCACGAGGGCGCTAAGCACCGCCTCGCTGGCACCACAGAGCTGCCCAGGCCAGGCCAGGCCAGGAGGTGCTGGGTTGCCCAAGCCACTGTTGGCAGAGCAGTGTGCCTGCTCCGTGGTGCACCACGTGTATGGAAAGGCCTTTAGCACTCAGGGCAGGAGTGTCCTATCTCAGGACTCCCTGGGGAGACTCACTGCAGCCAGGCCTGGCCCCCTCTGCACTCCTCCGCCTGTAGCTGAGCCAGGCACACTCTCATCTGTCCCTCCCCAGCAGGACAAGGAAAGAGGTGGGGTGGACACTGATCTGGGGCGGGGCATCCACGTGGCTAAGCGGCAGGGAGGACATATGCTGCCATGCCCACAGTTGAGGCGTCCACAGGAGTGGGCAGGAGTCTGGGTGAGGAAAGGGGCAGGCATGCTGGTGCGGGTGCGCTCGCTGCATCAGAGCGCTGGGGGGGTGGAGTCCCTCAGACTCTCTGCCCTGAGCCCTATGTGTGCGGTGGGGCCCCACAGGCATCCCCTTCAGGACTTCATGGTGGGTATCAGGTAGGAGCTCCGGAGCCCACAGCCGGCGCTGAGCCTGCACTGGCCAGCTGTGCTGCCTGTCAGTGCCCTCAGCCTCCCACGCCAAGGCACCAGTAATCATGTTTCTGCAGAGACTGGGCGCTACTGCTCAAGTCCTACCATCCACCCAGGGGCAGTGGGCGAGGGTCTGAGGTCAGAAAGGGCAGCAAGGGCATCTGCTGTTGCCTGGGACCTGGCATGAGTGGGCACAGACCTGACACGGCCACTTTTCTCTGCAGGCCGGCGTGAGGCTTAGCACCGCAGGATGGATGTGTCTCTTACCATCACACAGCAGGATGGGGGCCTGGTGCTTGTCCGCCGGCAACCACCCAACCCCAAGAGCCTGACTGAGACCCTGAAGACCAGGCTGCAGCGGAGCTGTAGGTGCAGTGTGCCGCAGGCCTGGGCACTGGTACAGGATCTGATCCCAGCCACACGCTGGCTGCGTCAGTACCGCCCCCGGGAGGACCTGGCGGGTGACGTCATGTCCGGGCTGGTCATCGGCATCATCCTGGTGCCACAAGCCATTGCCTACTCCTTGCTGGCTGGACTACAGCCCATCTACAGCCTCTACACGTCCTTCTTTGCTAATCTCATCTACTTTCTCCTGGGCACTTCCTACCATGTGTCTGTGGGCATCTTCAGCCTGCTGTGCCTCATAGTGGGGCAGGTGGTGGACCGAGAACTCCAGCTGGCTGGTTTTGACCCTTCCCAGGATGATCTGGGGCCCAGGGACAATGGCAGTGTCCTGAACAGTTCAGCGGCCACACTGGAGCCCGGGCTGGACTGTGGGCGGGACTGCTATGCCATCCGTGTGGCCACCGCTCTCACGCTGATGACGGGCGTTTATCAGGTAAGGAGCAGGTGCGCTGCAGGCTGGCCTCCCCCGCGTGCTCACCACCAGCCACAGGGCAGAGGCAGGACATTCGGAGCAGGGGAGGAGGAACTGCCCTGTGCCCTGCAGCCCTGGGCTAGAGCCATGAGGCCGAGTGGCAGCAAGGCAGGAGTGGGCCTGGCGGCACCACGGGCGAGGGCGGCACAGATGGGCCGGCTGTGACCCACAGGGCCTCCTGTCCCAGGAGCCCCTCTTCTATTCAGCCCCTCTAGGGGTCCCAGCGTGCACAAGAGGGGGACTTCCCCTGACAAACCTCTACCTGGATGTGGTGTGAGCATTCCAGCCAGTTCCATGCAACTCGCGTGTGTCCCAGTGTCTGCGGGCACACTCCTGTGCAGAACGCGGGACACACGGTAGCATCTGTGGGCTGGTGGGTTCTGTGCTGCAGCTGACCCTGTGCTGGGCACCGGTGCTGTGGGGCACAGGGCTTCTGCCGCTTGGCCTGAGATCCACATGCTCTGTCCACAGGTCCTCATGGGTGTCCTCCGACTAGGCTTTGTGTCTGCCTACCTCTCACAGCCACTGCTGGACGGCTTCGCCATGGGGGCCTCGGTGACCATCCTGACCTCACAACTCAGACACATGCTGGGTGTGCGAGTCCCCCGGCACCAGGGCCCTGGCATGGTGGTCCGCATATGGCTGAGCCTGCTGCGTGGCCTGGCGGAGGCAAACATGTGCGACATGGTCACCAGCGGTGTGTGCTTGCTGGTGCTGCTGGCAGGCAAGGAGCTCTCAGACCACTGCCGGCGCCGCCTGCGGGTGCCGTTGCCCACGGAGCTACTGGTCATTGTGATGGCCACACTCGCGTCCCATTTTGGGCAGTTCCACAGGCGTTTTGGCTCGAGTGTGGCCGGTGACATCCCCACTGGCTTTGTGCCCCCGCAGGCACCAGACCTAGAGCTGATGTGGCGTGTGGCGCTGGATGCTGTGTCTCTGGCCCTGGTGGGCTCAGCCTTCTCCATCTCACTGGCCGAGATGTTCGCCCGTAGCCATGGCTACTCTGTCCGTGCCAACCAGGAGTTGCTGGCTGTGGGCTGCTGCAATGTGCTGCCCGCCTTCTTCCACTGCTACGTCACTGGGGCTGCCCTTTCTAAGACTCTGGTAAAGACGGCCACCGGCTGCCGGACGCAGGTGTCCAGCTTGGTCAGTGCAGCCGTGGTGCTATTGGTGTTACTGGCGCTGGCCCCACTATTCCGGGACCTGCAGCGGAGTGTGCTGGCCTGTGTCATCGTGGTCAGCCTGCGGGGTGCCCTGCGCAAGATCAGGGACTTTCCACAGCTGTGGCGGTTGAGCCCAGCTGATGCGCTGGTCTGGGCAGCCACCGCAGCCACCTGTGTGCTGGTCAGTGTCGAGGCTGGGCTGCTGGCTGGACTGCTTCTCTCGCTGCTTAGCCTGGTTGGGCGTACACAGCGCCCACGGGCTGCCCTGCTGGCCCGCATCGGGAACTCAGCCTTTTACGAGGATGCCGCAGAGTTTGAGGGCCTGGTGCCCCCAGCTGGCGTGCGGGTGTTCCGCTTTGCAGGGCCGCTCTGCTATGCCAACAAGGCCTTCTTCTTGAGGTCACTCTATAGCCTCACAGGGCTAGATGCGGGATGCTCAGCTGCCAGGAGGAAAGGGCGGGGCATGGAGCTGGGGGCAAGTGAAGGGGACCCCAGCGAGGGCAAGGACTCCAGCAGCAGTGGAGCCCGGCTGGTGCCCACAGCAGCGGGGTTCCACACAGTGGTCATTGACTGCGCTCCCCTGCTATTCCTAGATGTGGCGGGCATGGCTATGCTGCAAGACCTGCGCCGAGACTATGCGGCCCTGGGCATCAGCCTGCTGCTGGCCTGCTGCAGCCCCTCAGTGAGAGATGTTCTCTGGCGAGGGGGCTTCCTAGGGGAGGACCAAGCAGTCGAGGGCGAGCAGCTGTTCCCCAGCGTGCACAGCGCTGTGGAGGCTGCGCAGGCCCGCTACGGGGAGCTGGGGGCCACCAATTCTGTCCTCTAACAGAGCTGTGGCCTCTGGGAACCTGAGGCAGATGTCTGAAGGTCACCAACACTGAGCAAGGCCTGAGTCCACCCTGGCCCCAGGGGGCAAGGAAATCCTGACGGAATGGAGGGGCAGCCCCAGAACACACTCGAGGACTTGGTGCTCAGGGACCTGGAACTCTGCCTTGGGGACCAGCTCTACTCTCCTCGTGCCAGTAGCCACAGAGTGCCTTGACCGAGCTTGGAAGGGCCGTGCCCTGCTGAGTGCCATGTTGCCATCTTATCCAAACAGAGTCCTGCAAGTGTGGACAGGGACAACCTGTCCCAGAGCCTGTCCAGACCTGCCCCTGGGAAGGAACTGCAACCATAACCAGGGTGTAAGCGTCTGTGTTTCTGGAGGCCACCTCCACCCAAGTGCTCCTCACACTTGGAGCTCATCTCTGCAGGCCTGGTGCCAGCCCCAAAGCAATGGGTCCAGTGTCGAGGCTGGAGATAACTTCAGTGGGGCTTCAGGCACTTCATTCCTAAGCAGCTAGACCACCAACCGCACAGTGCACGAAGAGCCAGGGCCATGGACACCAGTTGGTCCCAGCCCTCCAAGGTGACCTCCAGGGAGACACCAACGGCTGCCCTCAGCACCCCAGCCAGGTCATCCCCAAGCCCTGCAGGGCGCTGCACCAGGAAGAGAGAGCCCTCCAGCCCTGCACTGGCCCCGCTCTGTCCTACCCAGCGTCACTCACCTAACTGTGATGAGGTCCAGCAGCCAGTGTGTCCGGACCTGCTGGATGCCACCATGGGGGACAGCGCCCACATACGCCAGGTTGAGCTGCTGGTCCCAGCTAAGGTCGTATCGGTCAGCCTGCTCATGTGGCAGCGGGGGGCTGGAGACAAGACAGGGTGTACCTCGCATTGGTGCTGAGCTCCTCAAGATAAATACTAATGAACAATAAACTGCCCCAGGCCAGGAATGTTCTGCACCCTCATCCTAGCAGTGGGGCTGTGGGGGAGACTGGAGGGTCTCTGTGACCTGGGGAGGTCACTCCACACCCTGGCTGCCTTCGAGGCTCCTGGTCCACCAGGAAGAGCAGAGGCCACACAGCACCTGCTCTGCCTGGGGAGGAAACCCCACACCCAGACAGGGCACGCAGCCAGTACGGACGGGGGCAACTGTGAGGCAGGGAAGAAAATAAGGAAATCCTTACATACATTGGCTGAGCAGAAAAAAAAAAGTTAAGAGCAGGGACCTGAGCCTGAAATAAAGCAGGGTGAGAGAATCTAGAAAAACAGTTCAATTACCTATTAAAAAAAAAAAAAAAAAGTGCCCTCACTTCTCAAGGCTCTCAGCCCCTGCCAAACAAGCACATAGGGCTCTCGTCTGGGAGGGATGTGGGCCTCCCTTCCTAGGGACGCAGCCTTCGTTTCAAGCCTGCCCAGCCTGGCGTCCTCAGCCAGCACACTTAACTCCGAGCAAGACCTCCTCCGACCCAGCAGGGTGCCAGCCCCACCTCGACAGTCTGAGCCTCGTCTGGGGCCTGTGTTTAGCGCGGGCCGGCTCAGCCTGTTTCTCCTGGGGTGCTCACCAGAAGCCGGAGCTCCTCCAGAAGGGCCGGAGGGGCCGCAGCGAGCGCGCCAGGTCCACGCGCACTAGGTGCGGGGCCTCGGCCGCAGCAAAGCGGGACGCGGCCAGGAGTGCCATGAGGAGCGCGAGCGGTGGGGCGCGAGCCCAAGGGGAACGCATGGCTGCGGCGGGTGCGGATATGCACCGAGGCCCGGCAGCCGGCTGCAGCTCCAGTTCCGCCTCCAGTGGCTCCCACGTGACTCCGGGCGGGGCGAGGCCTCTGCTCTGGTGGCCCCGCCCTGACCTGGGCCTCCTGAGGGCGTGGCTGTGCCCAAAAGGCCCAAATCCGGACCTCGGGGTCTGCGAACTATCCCTGCTAGGGGATGCAAAAGAAGGCTGCTGTGCAGGCCGGTGGTGGCCTTGGCCCTGGCTTGAACTCAAAGACGGGTCAGCGGGACAGGGGAAGTGGGAAGCGCCGACCAAGTGGGGGTTGCACTTGAGGGGGCCTTGGAAGGCTTGATGGGTGGTGGGGCAGGGGAGACACAGCCTCCAGTCTGTGTTGTTTCTCATATGGGCTCTTGTGAAGAGAACGGGCACAAGGATTACAAGGTAATGGGCAACTGAGGGAGGGCCAGGCTCCCCTGGGGAGGCGGGGTCAGAGGTCAAATCCTGTGCTCAGCCGTCAGGCCAAGAGTGAGGCCTTGCCTGCTGCCTTCCTGCCCCTCTCGCGAGCAGAAGTGTGACGACCAGGCCCTCCCCAGTCAGGTGCTGGACTTCAGCCTGTGTCATGAGGCTGAAGCTGGTGAAAGAGCAGGTTTACAGATGGAGGGGAACGGACCCTAGGACCACACCCCCGCAAGTGTCAGCAGGGAAGACCCTGGCATTGCTCAGGGAAACCAGAAGAAGGCTGGGGACAGGTCTGGTACCCAGGAAAGCAGATCTGAAGGTCACACAGAAGCAGCAAAGCCCCAAAGAAATGAGACAGAGCTGTCAGAGGCCTGAAGACAAAATATGTGTCTGGCAGAGTTCCCAGCTGGGCGGCAGGGGTTGCAGCAGCTCCTGGGTCCTGAGCCCATGACACAGGAAGCATACATGCCAAGCAGAAGTGCCCACCTTGGGCCTCGAGAAGTGCATGGGGGCATCACTGGGCACTGCTCTAGGCAGGGCCTGGGGCCCAGGGATCTCTCTGGCTCAAGTCTTACTCTTGCTCTTGTGTGCACTGTGTTACCTGCTTGGGCCTCTCCACGCTAACAGACTCGACGTCTGGGTGCTGCAAGCCTCTGTCCCAGGTACAGCACCAACCTCAGCCCTTCCTGGAGCAGCAAGAAGCCAAAGAGCGTACAGCTCAAATCCATGTACCTGCTGATGAAAGAACCCTGCCAAGCACATTTCTTTTTCTTTTTGGCTTTTTGAGACAGGGTTTCACTATGTAAACCAGGCTGGCCTTGAACTTGTGATCCTCCTGCCTTTGCCTCCCAAGTGCTGGGATTATGGGCATGTGCCACCACACCTGGCCAAAAGGGATTTCCAAAACGTGTTTTTTCAGCAAGAAGGAACGTTTCCTCCCAAGAGCAGCCTAGTATACATGTGGGAACCCAAGCAAGCGTCTGGAGTAACCAGCATGGCTGAGGCAGGCATGTGGGAGGGTGACTGGGCTCAGGACCATGGCCGCTGAGCCAGCTGAGAGCAGGGGGTGCAGCATGTCAGGGTCTGGGTGCACTCGCTTGACGTAGGGGACAAGAGAGTGTTTAGCATCTTCTTATGCTGAAACTGCAGGAAGCATCACGATTAGTCAGTTAGAAGAGAAGTAGAGTGCAGTTCCAAACCAGCAAGGAGGAGAATGCAGAAGTGCAATGAAAATTGCAAAATGAGAAACGAACTTCTTTAACTTAAAGACTTAATAAACTTGAAGGCAAGACAGAGGGGAAGCCCAGAAGAGCGCAGCAACACAGAAATGCTTCCCACGTACAGCAGGCACCCAGAGCAGGCAGCCACAGTGTGGGAAACACTCGAAACAATTTTTTTTTTTTTTCTGCCGGAAAAGGTACTGAGGATTGAACCCAGGACCTTTGTGCTAAACTACATCCCCAGCCCATTTTTTATTTTTTGAGACAAGATCTCACTAAATTACTCAGACTAGGGGCCAGGGAGATAGCTCCGTGGCACAAGTGCCTGCCTGGCCAGTGCAAGGTCGTGAGTTTGAACCCTGATCCCACCAAAAAAAAAAAAAAAAAAAAAAAAAAAAAAAAAAATTACTCAGTCTGGGTTTGAACTTGAGATCCTCCTGCCTCAGCCTCTCTTGTGCTAGGATTACAGGCATATGCCACAACAGTTCTTAAAAGCCTGGAAGAATTGAAATCACCAAGGAATCTATGTTAAAACTGAAAAGAGGGAATTAGGCAACAAAATCAGGTTGAGATTGCAGTGAAGAACCTTCTCCAGAATGCAGCTAGAAAGTTGGGGTGTGCATGGCCCTGTGAGAAGATGCCATGGTGGGGAGCCAGCGGGTGCATTGAGCTACAGCCTTTGGAGATTTCCAGTTATGAAAGCAGTGCCTGAGTAATTGTACCTGGGGTCCAGGGACAAAAATGTGGCATTTAGGGGCCCCAAGGGCAAAGGTGCCCTAGAAATAGAACTGTCTTCCCCAGGGACTGAAGTCCAGCCTGAACCACCTAGATCCCTGAACCCAGTGCCTGCCAGAGGTGTACAGTTCCTACGGATGGAATACCAGAGGGAATAACAGCATGTCCACACGGGGTGCACGCACTGCACATGGCTCAGTGAGTGTCCACTAGTGACCTGTGAATGACCAAATGGCCACACAGGCCTGTGAGTGGGGGTGTTCTATTCCTGGAGCTCAGCGCTGAAATACAGAGGTGCCAGCTCATTCTGCCTGCACCCAGATAGCTCGGGAAACCAGAGCAAAATGCAATCATAAGATTACGTGTGACTGGGGCCCGGCGGGATGGCTCAGTGGTCTAAAGCGCCTGCTTGGGAAAGCTTGGGCAGCTTCAGGGACCGCAGTTCGATCCCCGGCACCACATGCTGCACCAGCCCTGCTCTCGGTGCGGGCTGAGCTGGCCATAAAAATGAGTGAATAAACAAACAAAGGTTCTGAAACAAGAAATAAATAAATAAATAAATAAAAATTTAAAAAAAAAAAAAAAGATTACGTGTGACTATAACAAAATGTTAGCAACTGATAGACCTAGGAGAAAAATGCATACCGTTATCATTACTATGAAAGAGCTAAGCGCCTGCTTGGGAAAGCTTGGGCGGCTTCAGGAACTGCAGTTCGATCCCAGGCACCATATGCTGCACCAGCCCTGCCCTCAAGGCGGGCTGAGTCAGCCATAAAAAAAATGAGTGAGTAAACAAACAAAGGTTCTGAAACAAGAAAAATAAATAAATAAAATAATTCTTTAAAAAAAAAAAAAGAGGGCCCGGCGGGATGGCTCAGTGGTCTAAAGCGCCTGCTTGGGAAAGCTTGGGCGGCTTCAGGGACCGAGGTTCAATCCCCGGCACCACATGCTGCGCCAGCTCTGCCCTCTGGGCGGGTTGAGCCGGCCACAAAAATGAGTGAATAAACAAACAAAGGTTCTGAAACAAGAAAAAATAAATAAATAAAATTTTAAAAAAAATTAAAAAAAAGAAAGAGCTGAAAAATTATGAAATCAAAATGTCGAGAAAACACCACCAACAAAATATATATACACAGTGTGACATGCCTGTCACTACTCAGGAGGGTGAAGCTGGAGGATCCTTTGAGCCTAGGAGCTCCAGGCCAGTGAGGACAACATGGAATTGAGCCCATTTCAAAAATAAAAGTGTATTACATATGTATTCCCCCCAAAATTAAGATTGAATCGAGACATTGTAGAGAGGCCAACTGGGGGTGTTTATCTCCATTGACTCCCCACTGAGGAAATCCAAGCATCCTTGGAGCAGGGGGGAAATGGTCCCTGGGGAGTTCAGAAGTGCAGGTAGTGCAAAACAGGCAACAGAACTGGGAGCCCTCACAGGACTTAGAACACAGCAAAGGGACAAGACGGGGACGGTACCAGATGGATATCATGAGTGGCAAGGTCCTGTGTCCTGAGACCTGGGCCACAAAAATGGCACCCACTGTCTTCTCAGGTACACAGACTGCAGGCATAATGATATTAAGGAGCTGAGATGAGATCATCCTGGATTATCCACTGGCACAAATATCACCTCTGTGTGCTCCTGAGAAGGGGGAAGGAGCATGAGGCGACAGGAATCCGCTCTTGAGTCCCACCTGAGGCTGGGCAGACTGTGACTATCCTGAGGGGTGGAAAGGTGGAGTGTCCAAGCAAGGGCGGTGAGCCCACAAGATGCAGGCACAAGGGCTTTGGGTTTGCACTTGGGGTCTCTGATGTGAAGGGACAGTCTATTGCACCTTCTGTTAGACAACTGCCTGGAGTTGGGCTGGGCCCTATATGGGCTGGTCTGGCTAGGGGTGGGAGGCAGGGCCTTCCTGCAGCCAGGGAGCCCCACTGCTATTCACCTCTTCGGCCCTGTTATGGTTTATGTCTAGTTGTCCCCCCAAAGCCTCATGCAATCATGGGGCGGGGACTTCTACAGATTAAGACTTGACTCATGAGTCACTGGGATTATGTGCTTTAGTACTGATGAGATTATCGGTCTGAGTACTGCTGGGAATTATAGGTGTGGCCTGAGGCGGATAGGCTAAGGCAGAGAGCCTGATGTAATATAAAGAGAGACAGAGAGACAGGCTGGAGCTATTCTCTGCTCCCCTGGTTGGTCAGTTGCCTCTGTCGCAATTGTTGCTGTTCTGTCACCATGAACTGGATGCTGTCTGCCCTGTTCCACTCAGCCTTGGGCCAGCCAAATATGGACTGAAACCTCCACAAACTGTGAGCTAAATAAACCTTTCCTTCCTTCATTTTGAGTGTTGGGTATTTGTCCTAGCAATGAGTACAAAGTAATTAAGACAGGCCCCAAGGGGCTCTGAGGGTCTCCAGCACCTGGGACAGGGCCCAACCCTTCATGCCTCTACTTCCTGTGTTACATGAAGGCCTGTGTGCAGGTGGGGAGGTCTAGGCCTGTATCAGTGAGAATCTCTGGCTCCAGTCAGATTCAAGTGTCAAACACGGGTCCTGCTGAAGGCCCACGGGGCAGTTTCCTGCCTCGGATGCCTGCCTGGGGCTCAGAGAGCAGGAGGGGGCTGCTGAAGGCACCACAGTGGGGAGCCTGGTCACTGAGAAGGATACCTGTTGATTCAGACTTGGCAGTAGATTTGATAAATAAGGACTGTGCTGCCACTAGAACCCAAAAGTGTCAAACATGGGGATCTGAGTGCGTGTGGCAGGCAGGTGTGTGTGTGTGTGTCAGAGAGAGAGAGAGACAGAGAGAGAGAGAGAGAGATCCATCTTGGCTATAAGGTCTTGGATGTAAAGTCACAACCTCTCCTGAGCAGGGCTCTACCTCTAGAGACCAAGTACGACAGACAACAGACAGGGTCCCTGGGCAGGGAGTGTCACCTCACCTCAGCCCTGCTGGCCATGGCAGGATGTGCTGGCGTCCAAGACAGGAATATTTACCTGCTGCTACTGTGGACACAGTGGCCCTGTCCTGCTACGCTTTGGGCCTGTGAGACGGTATCAGCACCCAGCTTCATCGTCCACCATGGCACTATGAGGTGCCCTTTCACTCTCTAGGCAAAACTGCCTCCTGTGTTTGGGGCATTGAGCCCATAGCTGGCATAGGTGAGGCAAGTAATTGCTTGGCCACTGAATGACAGCTCAGCCTGTCTTTGAGATGTTCTTGCTGAGTTCTCTAAGCTGGCCTCAAACTCCCGACCTTCCTGCCTCAGTCTCCTGAGTAGCTAGGATTAGAGATGAGCACCACCATACCTGGCCAAATGTGGCTTTGGCTACCAGAGAAATGGGAGTGCTGAGTCTGCCAGCTGTCTCTAGGTGGCCCTGTTCTGCACACTCCCCTCCCCCTCCCCCCAGTCTCCAACACCCCAGTCCCCGTAAAATCTTGTTTTCTTCTTAAGTAATGTCTAGCTTCTATCTCTAGGCAGGCAAACAATCCCCATCCTGTTTTGATTTTATTCACTGTGTGTTGTTACTTTCTGTTCTTTCTGCTCTGGCTTTTGGAGCCTTATCCTGGTCAGATTGCAAACCAATGAAGGAAGCCTCAGGCATCGCTTTTACCAAACTCCAGACTGTCATCAACCAAAGTCCTGGGCCATGTGACAGAGGAGTCTGTCCTCCAGCCTGCACGCCATGCCATTACTCAGGACTCCCCAGCAGGAGCCTGGCCTGCCCCACTCCTTCCCTTCCCAACTTGGGACACCAAAGTGCACCTCCCCTTGGGGCAGCACTCTGTCCCTGAATATACCTGGCCACCCCCCCACACACACTTCAGAACAAAGTGCTGGCTGCAGGTGTGGATGGAGGAGGCTGGGGACAAAGCATGACCTGAGGGAGCAGGTCCCAGGGCACTTTGAATGTTTTCTTAATGAAGCCTTCAAAGGTGCAGATAGAGGGATAAAACATGGGGACACAGCAGGGAGACTTTGGTCACATGAGTACATAGTTCTGCAAAACTTGCCAGGGCATCATGGCCATTGTGGAGGGTGGATGGCCACTACACTGGCCCCAGGCTGTAGCTTTCTCTGGTTCAGGGGAAAGAAATTGCAGAGGCTGGCTGTGTCCTCTGGGGCTTGGTGGAGTCTACATGGGTCCTTCCTGGCCACTTCCTATTCTAGTTGGGCAAAAGCCAGACATCCTGGAGTAGGAAATTGCTTACAGGAATGAGGAGAAGTGAATCACAGTTCCTGCTGGAACAGGACTGGGATCTTGAAGTGGTGGTACACAGAGGTGGTACACTAGGAAACTTGGGCGTCTGGAATTGCTCGCTGCCAGGTGAGTGGGCAGGTGCAGCTGTTGGAGGAGGGCTTTCTTGAGTAGGCTGGGGAAGAGGACATGATGCTCTTCTCTTTTGGAAAACTGTATTTCAGCATTGCTGTAATTAAAAACTAGATGAAAAACTATCATGTGCAGCATGCAGTCATGAATAAAAGCCATAGTAATATCTGGTTGGTGCTTGTATATTTTATATATATATATATATATATATATATATATATATATATATATATATATATATTTTATTATTTTTTTTTTTAAATTTGAACCAGGGATCAAACTCAGCTTTTTGTTTGTATTTTTTTTTCTTTTGTGGGACTAGGGTTTGAGCTCATGACCCTGCACTTGCCAGACAGGCACTTGTGCCACAGAGCTATCTCCCTGGCCCCCCCTTGTTTGTATTTTTTTTTTTTTTTTGTCTTTTTGAGACAGGGTCTCGCTATGCAGTTGAGGCTGGTCCTGCGCTCACTTTTGTAGCCCAGGCTGGTCTCGAACTCGCACCAATCCTCCTGCCTCAGCCTCCCAAGTGCTGGGATTACAGGCGTGAGCCACCACACCCAGCTTGTTTGTATTTTTAAAATGTATAATTTGCTAAGATTCTTTTCTCTTATCCTGAATACATCCTAATTATCTAAGTATCACAATTATTCTGCCTTTTTTCTCAAAGGAGGCCCTTCCAAGCTGGTTTGGACTTTGCATATGCCACCTCGGTCACCTGCCTGGGTCCCTGATGTTGGTGGAAGTGGGGACGGAAGCCTCTTACATCACCCCTGAGCTGCAGGAGTAGAGCCGTGCAAGTCCTAGGACTTGGGCCTGGCTGTCCTCTGCATGAGGGAAAGGTTTGCCCACCACTGCCTCTTCTGCCCAGGCTGTGGAGGAGGACTGCTGGATAGATAATGCCCCTGCTGGGGTCAGACTGGACCTCCTTTGGAGCTGACCCGGCTCTGCACTCACTCACATGCCGCACCTGTTTGTGGCCCACAGAGGAGACACGGGGTGCTTCCATAGGCCCTTAGGATGTGTCAGAGCAGAGGTGGCAGTAGCCACTGGTATGCAGGTGCCTACTGGGCTGGAACAAAGTCATGTGTAGCTTATTGTCCTTGTTAAGGTTTCTTTTTTATTTATTTTTTGGTACTAAGGATCAAACACACAGCCTTCAAGCTAAGCTACTCTGACTATGCTTTTGAGCTTCTGTTGGTGACAGAAGTGGTGCAGGTGTTACCTCATGTCCCTAGCACCAGAGAGCTGTGGTGTGCCTTACGGAAAAGATACAAGGAAGTGTCCTCCTGGCCTGAGCAGAAGGAACGAATCCACCTCTATCAAAGTGTCTTTCCATGGAAACAGAAGGCATAGTTTTAGTCAATTAGAGGTCAAAACTGAGACCAGGCTGGTAGGATCCAGCTGCCTTTCCTGAGCAGCAGCTCCAAGTCCCAGAGTTCAGTGTCTGCAGTTAGTGAGTCTGCGCTGGCCAGAACTGCCACAGTAACAAGTACTGAGCATCAGTGTAACAGGCCAGAGAGCCACCTCCGGCATGGCTAAAGAACATCGTCAAACCAGTAAGAACCAAAAACTTGAGGAGCAGTCAAGATATGTAACAGCTCAGCATTGGTCGCAACAGCTGAGGCAGGCCACACACCCCAGGACACCTTAGGGGAGGTGCTGGTGTCCACACACGGCAGTTATGACTATGCAATTTTACTTGCAGCCCCACTGGTGCTGGAGAGATCAGAGGAATGCAGGGAGGAGCTGCCCCCCAGCTGGCCTCCATCCCTGCGCTGGTTCCCTGGGGGCAGATCGGGTACCTTAAAGAACAGACACATCATCTCTGTCCTGGAGGCTGAGAGCAAGATCAAAGTGTTGCCTACCAGATCCCTCCTGCGCTGAGAGGAAGGCTTTGTCCTGGGCCTTGCTCAAACACCTGGTGGTGCTGGCTGTCCTCAGTGTTGCCCTGGCAAGCCTCGCTCCGCGTCTGCCTTCATCCTGTGCTATCCCTGCACTTGTCCCTTTTTATGACGGTCATTCTGTTGGACAAGAGTCACTGTAAGAGCTTCATTTTAATTTTTTTTTTTTTAGAATTTTTTATTTTATTTTATTTATTTTTTTCTTGTTTAAGAACTTTTTGTTTGTTTATTTATTTTATTTTTATGGCCGGCTCAGCCTGCCCCGAGGGCAGTGCTGGCGCAGCATGTGGTGCCGGGGATCGAACCGCGGTCCCTGCAGCCGCCTAAGCCTTCCTCAGCAGGCGCTTTAGACCACTGAGCCATCCTGCCGGGCCCCCATTTTAATTTTTTTGTTCATTTCTTTCTTTATTTTTGAGACAAGGCCTTGCTATGTAGCACAGGCTGGCCTTGAACTTTTGATAATCCTCCTCCCTCAGCCTCCTGCATGCTGGGATAACAGATGTGCACCACCACACCTGTCAGGACCCCATTTTAGGCTATCTCTGTAAGCTCTAAATTCCAACTACAATCACATTTTGAAGTACCAGGGGAAACTCTGTATGAACTTGGGGGACATGATGTTCCCTCAAAGAGCATCAAGTGAAATGGCCCCTTATCAGAACCTGACTCCATCCCTGGCACTGTCAGAAACCTGCCATGTAGACTGCCCAGGCTGGGTCTACATCCTGGGAAGGAATAAGGGAGGACGGGGTTCCGAATGCTGCCAGTCACCACACTCCAGAGGTTCCAGCAGAGGTAGGAACCCTCACCTGTGGGAACCGTGTTGGGCAGGGGTCTACAGGCTTGCTAAGCTGCTGACCTCTCTGGAAGACATTCTGAGGAGTTTGGGGGAGGGCTTGATGGGGGGACCCTTTATTTGTAGGCCACTTTAATTAAAATGCTGCATCAGGAAGTGGAAAATTGTGACTGTGGGTTTTCCTTCCTGTGATGTCATGTCCTCCATGGAGTATGCTGGCTCCCGACTTGTCCTTAGGTGCTGATTTTTCTTGAAGTCAGTGCAGTGTGGCTGTGGGCACTTTGGCCAGGTGACAATCCCTCCAGGTGAAGCCTGACAGTGAGGGTGAAGGCAGAGGTCTGCCGAGGAGACAAAGACAGAGAGGGCCTCCAGCCAGACGCAGAGCAAGGGGAGGGCGAGCACTTACTAACTGCTGCTGGGAGCTGGGCTGAAGGACAGCTTGGAGGAGATACCCAAGACTCGCTTGGAGCTGTGCCAGGACTCTCCCCTGCAAGCTCCACCTGCTAGGTTGCCCTGCCCTCCGCTTCCCAGCTGCTTGATCCTGGCTCCATGTCCACAGCCAGGGGTGTTTCCGGGCTCATTTATCCAAGTTGGCTGTCAACCTGTCCAGTTGCAGCCCTAGAACACAATGCACGGCCAGGGCAGAGGGCCCCCAAGGGCTCCTCCCAGCTCCGGCACAAGGCCAGCAGGCTGGCTTCTGAGCAGAGCCACAAAAACAGGTGGCCTGCCCCCTCTCAGGGTCTAACAGTAGCAGCCCAACACAAGGACATCACTCTGTGCTTTTCCTGGTCTTTTTGGTCATTTGGGACCTCTCATTGTGCTGAGCTGCCTCAAAGGTTGTCAGAGACCAGTGAGTCCTCACCAGGCTTCCCCAGCTCTGATGCCTGGCCAAGCAGGCCCACAGAAGCACGGACCCCAGAGTGGTGCCGGCAACAGACAGGGAGACTGGGTGGACCTGACCCCCCCCAAAGGTCAAAGGTGTATGTAGTGGGGCTGCCCTTCTGCTGAGCCCAACTCTAGCTGGGGCTGTGGTAAGATCAGACCTTTCCTACCAGCCACAGTGTTCCCATGTGGGGCCAACTCATCTCCACGGGCCCCCACCTGTGACGTAGAAAGCATAGAAATGATCACTGCTCTTCTGTGCTGGGCCCCCATCCTTCCTGGGACTCCGGAGCAGGGCCGCTTCTCACCAAATCCCGTCCTGCGTGGGAAGCGTGGGTCTGAGGAGCTGCGAGCCTGGGCATTGCAAGTGCGAAGGCCCGGTGCCGGGTATCTCAAGGCCACGCGCGCGTAAATCTAGCCCCAGTTGGGCCTGCAGGGAGGGGTCACGCCGACCCGCTCCCTCCTTGCCTGGGAGGGAGGATCTCAACCGAGCTCTGCTGGCCCCGCCTATTGCACGGAGTCCGCCCCATCACCCTCAAGTCTCCGCTCCTCATTCCCCGCTCCTCCTACAGACCCAGAACCCATCTCCTTGCAGTCTGTCCCTGCAGACTTTAACCTCGCAGGACCCCTCTTGTCTCATCGCAAGCTCCTCCCAAAGGAGGCCCCGCCCCTTCGCCTGGTACTCCCCACCCTTTGGAGGCCACGCCCACGAACAGGGCCCGCCCCGTATCTTGACCCCGCCCTCTACGCGTGCGCACTGGGTATCGTAGTCGGAAGCTCCGCACTCGCGGATCCCGGGTGCTGTCTGTCCTCGGCGCGGACCCGGCCTCTTTCCCAGCGCCAGGGCTCTGGCCGCTGGGCCGAGGATGGCGGCGGCGGCCGAGCCTGGGGCTCGCACCTGGCTGGGCGGCACCTCCTCGCGACCCGGCAGTCCGGCCTGCAGCCCGGTGCTGGGGGTCGGTGGCCGCGCGCGCCCGGCACCGCAGCCCGGGCCGGGGCCGGGGCCGGGGTCGGGATCAGGGCAAGCGCTGGGGCGGGCGGGCGACAGAGTCACTGGACCCGTTGTGCCGGGCCACAGCTTCCGGAAGGTGACGCTCACCAAGCCCACGTTCTGCCATCTCTGCTCCGACTTCATCTGGGGGCTGGCCGGCTTCCTATGCGACGGTGAGCGTGCGCGCCGAGGACAGCCTGTCCTCGCGACCGCCCGCGCCCCGGTCCTGGCCCTGCTGATGGGGGTGCAGGCAGGGCCAGGTCGTCGTCCTCAGTGCGCCGCTGCCCATGGCTGGGTCGCTCAGCTTAGGCACCGCGCGAGCGAGCCAGGCCGCCTCGCCTAGGTGTGACGACCTGACCTGGCCCCCACCCGCTTCCAGGCTGCCTCTCCTAGGTGTGGCGTCCCGACCCAACTAGGCTCCCATCCTGCCTGGCTGGGTGCGGGCCAGCCCTCCCTCCCTATTCTCCCTTGCTGTCCTGCTAGCTAGGCCGTTGGAGGGCATGGACCTTTGACCTTGTGTGTGCTTTCCCGGTCCGTGTGCTTCACACAGTGTTCCTCTTGACCCCGGGGGGTGGGCACCCTGATTTGTTAGTTGATAAATTCTGCCCTGTCCAGGTAGCCCCTTGAGGTGGAGGGTACAAGTATGTAAGCTAAGTTAGCTCCAGGACTGAGCACGCAGGTGAGAGATGGTGACAGAGGGCTGAAGGTAGAAGGCTAGACTAGTAGATCCACCATACACGGGGTAAAAAGCCCCAGAGGTGGAGCTCCAGGCCTGAGCCTAGGCCCTGGGAAGGTGAGATGGCGAAGACAGAACTGTAACTTCTAGATTCTGGATCCTTGCAAAGGTGAGAGAGACAAAGGCAGGATTCAGTCCAAGGCTGGACTCTCTGGGTCCATTACAGCTGTGACTTTGGCGGGGGGTCCTCTGGTCGGAAGGGCTCAGGACCTCTCCGCTAATATGGGGCAAAGCAGCTCATTGTTGCAGGGCTGACTTAGTGCTTGGGAGAGGACCGTCAGCCTCTCCCAGGCAGCGTCTGGAGAATGGGCTTGGAGTTAGGCAGACTGGGCCTGGCCGGGGTGTTGGAAGAAGAAGCGCCCCTTGGGTGCTGCTTCTGTGGGTAGAGAAGGAGGCTGGTCAGTGCTTTCCAAGCATAGTGAGTGGGCTGCCCTGGGGAGAGCTCTGAGCTCATGCCTGAACTTCCTCTGTGTCCTCACTCTCTCAGGGCACCTCAGCCTACTTCCAGGAGTTTCCCCATAGCAGTCTGTGGAGGGACTTCGCCTCTCACCTGGCATGACTCTGGTGGTGGGGCTGCAGGGCCTGCTTTTCCCATGAGTGGGTGGCTTGAGCCCCACAGGCAGTTTTACCCAGGCAGTCTTGAGGTTGTGTCCCTTTGCCCATGTGGCCTCTTCTGCCCTACACTACCTGTGGGGCCCTGCAGGCTTCTTGCCCCTACCCTGTCTTGGCTCTGAATGTGCTGCCTCAGGCTGCCTGCTGTTCCATGGGGCTGGCCTCTCCCCTTCTTCCACTTCCCTGTCTTCCTGTCATGGTGGGGAGCCTCAGTTCAGTGGTCACCTCCTTTGGGGCCCAGGACCATCCTCCCTCCTGGTTGGTCCTGCCTCCCAGAGTGCCCACCTGGTTGCCCCTACCTGGCACAGCTGTGAGGTTTTGAGGAGGCTGTGTAGCTAGGGATGTTTTGGTTTGGCTCTGGTGTTGCACAGGGGTGCACTAGGTCCCAAAGCCCCTATACCATCCTCATGAGCTAGGACAGAGAGGAAGGAGGGTAGGGTCACTTTCTTGATGATAGGACACATTTAGCATCCTTTAGGGTGGGAGCTGGAGATTTAGCTCAGCAGTAGAATGCTTGCCTAGCAAGCTGCAAACCTGGGTTTATTCCTTGGCACACCAAAAAAAAAAAAAAAAAAAAAAAAAAAAAAAAAAAAAAAAAAAAAAAAAAAAAAAAAAAAAAAAAAAAAAAAAAAAAAAAAAAAAAAAGGAAAAAGAAAACAAAACAAAAAGACCATACACACACACAAAGCCAGGTGTGGTGGCTCATGCTTATAATCCCAGCACTTGGAAGGCAGAGGCAAGAGGATCATTGTGAGTTTGAGGCCAGACTGAACTGCATAGTGAGATTCTACCTCAAAAAAGAAAAGCATCTTTCAGGATGGCCATAGACCCACACAGTGGCTGCAGCCTCTCATGGGGCTGCGTTGGTGTCACCAGGGTGCCACAGTGTGGTAGTGACAGGAATGGTCCCCCACTGCTCAATGGGACCAGGCTGGGAGACTCAGCTCTTGCAGAATGGCCCACTGTGATGGGCACCTGAGCCCTGCCATGAGATGTTGGTGCCCTGCTGTGGAGTGGTGGCTCTCCAGGGGACAGTGGCAATTTGCGACTCTCCCTCCCACAGTCTGCAACTTTATGTCCCATGAGAAGTGCCTGCGGCATGTGAAGACTCCATGTGCTGGCGTGGCACCTAGCTTGGTTCGGGTGAGTGTTGTGGGCACAAGTATTGGCACTAGGCAGTGCCAACCCCTGGCTGACCTTCAGCTTAGTCACACCATAGCTGGGGAGCTAAGGGCAAAGTCCTGCTCAGAGATGAAGCAGAGGAACTGCCGATGGGCTCCCAGGAGGGAGTCATACTGAGAAAAGCTGGTCCCGCTCAAAGGGCACAGATGACAGTCTCCAGATGAGGAAGCTTCGGGAGCACAGAATGCTGAGTGTGGCTATGGGGGGGCTGCAGGAGGGATCCTGGGGGAGGGGTGTCATATCCACTGCACCCTGCAGTGCCTGGTGACACGTTTTGCAAGCAGTCACCATTTGGAGAAGCTGAACCAAGAGCTCATGAGCTCAGCAGCTAACATGACTGGTGTAAACGAATTGGTTTTGGTCACGGACTTCCCTCCGTGGGATCCTCAGGCACGTGGCTGGGTCTTGGCAGGGCGTGGGCTTCCCTTCTGTGGACAGTGGTGGGTTGGGGGGAGCTGATGATCTCCCCCCACAGCCCGTTCCTGCGTTTGCTGGCGAGGGGCCCGCCCAGGGTGCATTGGCAGGTGGGCTAGGTACAGGGCGGGTGTCTGACGTGCCAGCAAGGGGCGCCTGTTGGTTGTGGGATGAGTTTGGCTGTGGTGTCTGCATCATGATGGGGTGGGCAACCTTATGCCAAGCACAAGTGCAGGAAGCCCTGAGGGGATGTGGGACTGTGTGTCCTCCGCTCATGCCACCCAAGCCAGCAGGGAGGCCCCTCCTGAGGATGTCCCAACCTGCAGTTTTCTCAAGTTCATCCTGTTTTCTTTTTTACCTTCTACATTAAAAAAAAAAAAAAAGTATGTATTTCAAATATATGCATGGTGAAAGTTTAGAGAATACAAGTATTTAAGAAAAAATAGGGCTGGGGAGATAGCTCAATAGAATAAGTGCTTGCCTGCCAAATGCAAGGACCTGAGTTCAATCTCCAGTTCAAAAAAAAAAAAAAGGAAAAGAAAATTTTCTAAAAAATTTTAAAAAGAAAAAATAGCACTCATCCACATTCTGGTGTGCCCCCCAAGCTGCCTTTCATTGTGCATATGTTAAATTAGCAGCAGGATTAGGACCTGCGTTAGGGCGAGTGTCTGTCTTTCCTCTCTCATGGGCTCCGCAGCAGACCAGCCATCAGTCTCAGCCCCCATGTGGCCCCTGGGGAGGCATGGCAGGTCTCAGAGCCAGGGGGCACATGGCAGTTGATCCCACCTCTACTTGTGTGCAGTTGTAGGGCCCTTTCCCTTGCCCCTGTTCTGCCAAGCCAGCCTTAGGTCAGACCTCCTGGGTGGCAGTGCCCAGAAGGATGGGATGGGTACCCACAGGGCTGTGGGTGGGAGGACCATTGTTGGGCAGTCCCAGCAGGGCAGTCTGGGTTGGACCCATGGAGAGCAGCAGGCAGACTCTCAGGAGAGGGTGCAGGGCGGGCAGCTGAGATCTGAGGTTCTTTGCACCCTGCAGGTCCCTGTAGCCCACTGCTTTGGTCCCCGTGGGCTCTATAAGCGAAAATTCTGTGCTGTCTGTCGCAAGAGCCTGGAGGCACCTGCACTTCGTTGCGAAGGTACCACTGGACTGCTTGGCCTTCATCCAGCTGGTCTCTGCCACATACAGTGGCCCAGTGATGTGGGTGGGGGCACAGGGCCCTGGGGGGGGGTGAGAGCCAGGCAGAGCACACTTAGGGCATAGGAGTTGGTTTGGCCCCAGCCCAAGTGAGGCCAGTGAGGAGCATGAGGTGCTGCCAGAGGCCCCTAACCCTACCCACCCCCTAGTGTGTGAGCTGCACATTCACGCCGACTGTGTGCCCTTCGCCTGTAGCGACTGTCGCCAGTGCCACCAGGACGGACACCATGACCATGTGAGCGTGTGGGAGCTGGGGCAGGACGATGGGCAGCTGGGGGCAAGCGCCTTACTGCTTGCCCTGCTTCCAGGGCACGCACCACCACCACTGGCGGGAGGGGAACCTGCCCTTGGGTGCACGCTGCGAGATCTGCAGGAAGACCTGTGGCTCCTCAGATGTGCTGGCTGGTGTGCGCTGCGAATGGTGTGGTATCCAGGTGCGCATGTGGGTGGGCAGGGCCAGGGAGGTGTCCAGTGGACACACAAGATGGAATGGAGTAGGTGGGAGCCCAGGTGGGCCCATGGGGATGGGACAGTGCGGTGTGGCCTCCGGCAGGTACCTACTCACAGCGATTTCCCTAGGCCCACTCACTGTGCTCTGCAATGCTGGCTCCTGAGTGTACCTTCGGGCGGCTACGCTCCATGGTTCTGCCGCCTGGGTGTGTGCGCCTGGTGTCCCGCAATTTCAGCAAGATGCATTGCTTCCGGATTGCTGAGACTGCTGCGCCGGAGCTGGGTGAGCGCAGGGGAGCCCTGGGGGTGAGGGCCCAGGCAGAGTGCTGAGTGTGAGGTCTGCTCATCCCACAGGTGGTGGGGATGATGGCATAGTTGGAAGTGCTGCTCTTGGCCCTGGCAGGGATGCGCTGGCAGCCCCCGAGTCTAGTAAGTGCCCTTGGCAGCTACTACTCACCCCTCCTGCCCCCTTTTCCCGGATTCTTAACTGTTCCCCACTGGCCAGGCAAACAGACCCTGAAGATCTTTGATGGCAATGACACCATGAAGAGAAACCATTTTCGTCTGGTCACTGTGCCTCGTCTGGCTAGGAGCGAGGAGGTGCTGGTAAGGGGGCTCTAGAGCATCAGGACGCCCGGTGCTAGCCATGCCTGGCCCCTTGGCTCTGTTGACGCCCTACAGCGCTCCACACTGGACTCTGCCCACACCGGGGCCTACCTCACTTGGTGCCTCAGTCAACTCTTCCAACCCCTCCCTATAGCTGGTCCCCTACAGCTGGCTCCTTTGCTCCTTCCCATGTCCCTCACATGTTCCCCCCACTGGCCCCCACACCTTGCAGGAGGCAGCGCTTCGGGCTTACTATGTCACTGAGGACCCTGAGGACTTTGAGCTTCAAGAGCTGCCCTTGCCCTCACTGGCTAGTGATGCCCAGGCCCCGGGAAAGGCTAAGAATGGTGGCTTGGCTGAGGAAGACAGCAGCAGGGGTTCTGGGGCCCATGATCCTGAGGCCTGGGTCATCCGTGCACGGCCCCGCAAACAGGAAGTCTTGAAGATCTACCCCGGATGGCTCAGGTAAGGCTTGAGACTTGGAGTCGGGCAGGGGTGGGGGGCAGGGGCCGTATCCAAGCTCTGAGCCTATCCCCCACAGGGTAGGTGTGGCGTATGTGTCCATCCGGGTGACTTCCCAGAGCACAGTGCGCGCTGTGGTGCTAGAGGTCCTTCCGTTGCTTGGACGCCAGGTGTGTGTGGGCTACCTAAGGCTGCTACTCTGGGACCAGGCCTGTCCCCATGTCTGCTGGGAGGGGACCAGCTCCAGGCCTCACACCCATTCCCCCTGCATAGGCCGAAGGTCCCGAGAGCTTCCAGCTGGTAGAAGTGCTTATGGATAGCAGGCAAGGTAAGCCCAACTTGCCCTCTGATCCCTCCTGCCTGCGCCCTTAGGGGACACTAATTGAAGTCTGTGCCTCTCTGTAGTCCAGCAGATGGTGCTTGCTGATGACGAGTCCCTGCTCCAACGACTTTGGGACATCAGGCAGGTCAGTGGAGTAGATGCCAGTCCTGGGAGGAGGGGCTCTGCCCTGCATCCTCCAGCAGAGCTGGCTTCAGGTCCCTGGGGGTGAGTGGGCATCGAGAGCAAGGCCTGCCCTCTCACCTGGCTTCCTCTGAGATGCCCAAGTCCTGGGGTGGAGGAGGTGGAACAGCCCATGTGGGTGGCGCTGTCTAGCACCACCAAACCCGGTGCCTTTTCCCCACAGACATCCCTGCGGCAGGCCAGCCAGACAAGGTTCTATGTGGCTGAGAGCAGGGCCGTGAACCCCCACATCTCCCTGTTTGTGGGTGGCCTGCCACCTGGTCTGTCCTCTCAAGAGTATGGCAGCCTGCTGCATGAGGCCATGGCCACCAAAGGTGTGACCCCAAGTGGACCAGGCTTGGCTGGGAGGGAGCTGATGCAGGCCAGGTCCTCCTACCTTCCCCTGGGGCTCTAGGCACCCTCCCTTCATGGTCACTCCCCAGGGCCCCTGCCCTGTGCTTCTAGAGCACAGGGACCCTGATCTGGGGTGGGCACAGGGTTGCTTGGGTTGGGCCGCACCGCATGTGTTGCTAAGGGTTGGCCTGGGTGCCAGGCACTCTGACCGCCAATTGTCTGTGCAGCTGCCGCCGTGTCCATGAGCCACGTCTACACCCAAGGTAAGTTATCCATCACCTGGTGACATCTCTGCCCATGGGGCAAGGCTACCCTTCTCCCTTCTGTGTTGCAGCTGTTTTCCCAGAGATGCCTTGGTTTTGTCCTGGTTCACTTTTTCTTTTCTTTTTCTTTCTTTCTTTCTTTTTTTTTTTTAGCGGAACTAGGGATTGAACTCAGGCCCTTGCGCTTGCCAGGCAAGCGCTTATTCTGCTGAGCTATCTCCCTAGCCCCTGTGCTGGTTCACTTCGGATGCTTTGCTGAAATGTTCTGAGGCTTGGTGGTTGTCTAAGACTCACCCTGTCTGGATCTATGCCTTCTCTTGGAAAAGCTTTCATGGGATCACACCAGGTGGTCACCCTTTTTTGGGTACCCAGACCCCAGCAGCACTGGTGGCTTAGGCGGGGGATGAAGATGCGGGTGATCAGGCCTTCCCTTGACGTAGACCTTGTTTCTGAGGACACGTCCCCTGGTGGCTGACCTGAGCAGGCCGCAGAGGCCAGCCTGGCCTGAGTGGCGCCTACCTGTTGCAGGTGCAGTGGTGCTGGATGTCACCTGCTTTGCTGAGGCTGAGCGGCTGTGCATGCTGGGGAGGGACACAGCTGTGCACGGTCAGCCACTGACCATGCTGGTGCTCCCGGACGTGCTGGTGAGTGGGCAGCTCCAGGTCAGTAGTCCCACCCGAGGATGCCTACACCCCTGAGGACATCCACACCTCTGTATAGCTGGGTATGGTCATGTCGGCCATTTTCCTAACTTTCCCAGGCTGGCAGGTGCCACCTTGGTCAGTCCTCACAGTAGCCCAGGATGGACAAGGTTGCCTGCTTTACAGCAGAGGGTGGAGGTCAGACTGTCTGTATTTGTCCAAAGGCTGTTCGACGGCAAGACCTCTTTCTTAGGGCACATGGGCACAGGGCTGGCTATCTACTCTGCACTCTGGACCCTGTGGCCTTTAGCTTGTGGGGAGGACACAGGGTGCTGCTTCAGGTTGGCTAGGTATGTCAAGGCTCATTGTGGCCATCTCACTAAGGGTAGAGTGTGACTGCACTCCCATGTGCTGCTGCACCTTGGTGGCTTTGGGGCCCCAACTCTGAGCCTCAGGCTGCCTCTGGCCAGCTGCTGGAGCTCCTGACGTTGGAGGCCTCTCTCAGGAGCTAGGAGTGCCCGGAACAGGGCTTAAACCATGGGCAGCCTGGGATGGAAGGCAGTGCTCGTGGGAGTGGCATGTGTGAGGCAGCCTGAGGGCTGCAGCTGCGGTGCTCTCTGAGCCTATCCATCCGCTCGCCAAGTGTCAGGCCCCAGGTGTCCATGGCTGCTCTACACCGACCCTTGGCCCTCGATCCTGTGCTGTGAGCATTGTCAGAGCAGAGAGAGGCTAGGATCTGATCCTGGGGTGGGTAACTCTCCGGTCCTTCCTGCCTCTGCCCTGGCCCACCCGTGGAGGCAGCACTGCTGGGTGTGAGGCTGACACTGCTTTCTCTCTCCTGTCAGCTGCCCGCCCTGGGGCGCATGGGTAAGTGGTGGCCACGGCAGCCCTGTCTGCCCATGGGCCACGTGGCCGAGTGTGTCCTTGCCCCAGCCACGGCCCAGCCTGTGTGCCGCCACCCACCTCGTGTTTGCACCTATCCTGTTTGTGTCCTCTTACCCTGCCATGTGCAAGGGACCCCCGCCCAGTCCACCTGTCCAGACTCCTGGGCCGTTTCTTGGGCTCTTCTTGTGGACGTAGGCTTTTCCCATGCCCGGCTGTTGGACAGCCACCTGTGTGCCAAGTCCTGCCTGAGTGCTGCCGACTTCCAAAGGGTGTGGGGTAGCTCCTTGATGTCGGCTGGCAGTGGCAGGCAGGGCCCCCTGTGGTACATTAAGGTCCCTTGGCATGTGTCACAGTGGGTCTGGCCCTGGCCTTCGTGCTTAAGGCCAAGGGGCTGGCAGCTCAGATGACCCTCTTGGGGGAAGGTTGTCCTGTGTTCAGTAATGGGGTGGGGTCAGTGTGTGGCCCCAGGGCTGCGGGTGAGGGTGCAGCCTTGGCTTCCTGGGGCGGGGCTCCCTGGCCTAGGGGAGTCACAGTCCCGGGCTGGGCACTGCTCGCAGCTTCCACGGGGGAGCATGGAGCCCTCAGCCCTGCCTTCAACTTGCCCTCCCCTTCACAGCACACAAGGCTGCCCCCCGACTGCTGCCCCATCCTGGTGTTTGTGAACCCCAAGAGTGGGGGCCTTAAGGGCCGAGACCTGCTCTGCAGTTTCCGGAAGCTGCTGAACCCTCACCAGGTCTTCGATTTGACCAACGGGGGACCACTTCCGGGGTGAGTGTGGGTCTATAAGCACACGTAGGTTCTTCCCCCACCCCTGCTTCCAAGTCCTCTAGGTGGCTAGAGATGGACATTGGGTAGGTCCTGCCCAGGCTCATGGGCATTGCCCCTCCTGCCTGCAGCAGGGCACCCCACAAGTAGTCCTGTCTCCCACACAGGTTCCACCTCTTCTCCCAGGTGCCCTGCTTCCGGGTGCTTGTCTGTGGCGGCGATGGCACTGTGGGCTGGGTTCTCACAGCTCTGGAGGAGACGCGGCACCATCTGGCCTGCCAGGAACCATCTGTTGCTATTCTGCCTCTGGGCACAGGTGGGGTCTGCCATGGATCAGGAGAGTGAGACCTTAGGATATCGCTACCCCAGGCTCTGCCCAGGTTCAGTGGTGGGAACCCTGACCTGTGGTGGCGATATCTTTGTCCTATAAGGAGGTTGTCCTGTGGTAACCGTTTCACTCTGAGGTGAGGTCTCTTCAGAGGGGTGTGTGGTGTCCCTCCAAGTCTCGCCTGTGTTTCAGGGAATGACCTTGGCCGGGTACTCCGCTGGGGTGCAGGTTACAGTGGAGAGGACCCGTTCTCCATGCTGGTGTCTGTGGATGAGGCAGATGCTGTGCTTATGGACCGCTGGACCATCCTGCTGGATGCTCACAAGGCCGCTGGTACAGAGGACAGTGTGGTGTATACAGAGCCCCCCAAGGTAACAAGCGGCCCCTGGTCCTTGCCCATGACCCTCCCATGCCCCCCACAGCCATGCTGTGGGCACATGGCCTTCCTGGAGTGCTGAGCAGCTGAGCAGGGCGGCCCCAAGGGGCCATAGTGCAGAGCAGGCTTCGAAGGAGGCAGCTAGAGACTGTGGGCAGTGTCCTGGAAAAGCCCTCTATCTCCAGATTGTGCAGATGAGCAACTACTGCGGCATTGGCATTGACGCTGAGCTCAGCCTGGACTTCCACCAGGCACGGGAGGAGGAGCCTGGCAAGTTCACCAGCAGGTACCCTGGGATAGGTGGGCAGGAACACATGCTCGGGCAGGCGCAGCCCGCAGCCAGCGACCTGACGCTCACGTCATGCAGATTCCACAACAAGGGTGTGTATGTGCGTGCCGGGCTGCAGAAGCTCAGCCACTCGCGTGGCTTACACAAGGAGATCCGGCTGCAGGTGGAGCAGCGGGAGGTGGAGCTGCCCAACATCGAGGGCCTCATCTTCATCAACATCCCCAGGTACGCAGGGGCTACCCCCACGAGGCTCCACGGGACCAGCTGGGCCGGGCACCAGGCCTAACCCTGGTGCACCTGTTTCTTGGGCAGCTGGGGCTCTGGAGCCGACCTCTGGGGCTCGGACAGTGACTCAAGGTTTGAGAAACCACGCATGGACGACGGGCTGCTGGAGGTGGTGGGTGTGACTGGAGTTGTGCACATGGTAAGCACTGGACTAGCGTAGGCTCCCGTGCTGCTCTGTCACCTGCTAAGCTGGCTCCAACTTCCTCTCAGGGCCAGGTGCAGGGGGGACTGCGCTCTGGCATCCGCATTGCCCAGGGCTCCTACTTCCGTGTCACCCTCCTCAAGGCCACGCCCGTGCAGGTGGATGGTGAGCCCTGGGTCCAGGCCCCAGGACACATGATCATCTCAGCGGCAGGCCCCAAGGTATGTTGGGAAGCTGCAGCTGAGGGGGTGGCTGTGGTGGCCTTGCTGCCCAGGTGGGCCTGGGCCACCTGTGAGTCGGGAAGCCCCAGGAGCTAAGGCAGGCATCGGGCTTTCAAGCCCTGTGCTCCTCAGTGGAAATACCAGGCCTCTCAAGAAAGACTGGCATCAAAGGCAGAGCCAGAGGGCTGCATAGCACCACCTCAAATTCTAGCCCCTCTGTGAAACAGTGGAGTGGCTGGCTTCTTCTGGGTCACAGGGTTGCAACCTGGTGCCCCCAGCTCTCTGATCCATCCTGCCCATCTTGGGACAGGTGCACATGCTGAGGAAGGCCAAGCAGAAGCCCAGGAAGGCTGCAGCCATCAGGGGGGATGCTGTACCTGCCTCCGAGGGCAGTGCCAAGTAGGGCTGAGAGGTCCAGGCTGCGCTGGGGCATACATCTGATGGACTTACCCACGCTGTCTTCCGGGGGCCAGGACATCTGCAGCCCTCGTCCCTGTCCAGTTCCACGTGACAACTCTTGGGTGGGTGGCAGCCCCTTTCCCCAGTCCTAGACGGTGCCTCGGATGGGAGCACAGGGCTCCTGGCTGGCCTGCCCTCTGGCCTTTGGGGCAGCACAGCACTGGAATGAACTGTTTGGTGGCCTCTGACCTCATCTTACGCCCCTCAGGCTGTCCCCTGGCGGCCCCTTTGGAGCAGACACCTGGCCTCCCTCCCCCGTGGGCAGGCCGTGTGCAGCCATGGTGGCCGTGGGGTGGCCTCCCCCCACCTGGCTCAGGGAAGGTGTTGTCCCTTGGCCCTGGCCTCATCGCTGCGTGGGCTTCTACTAGAGGAAGTTGTGGGCAGTGGCCAGCCTTCCCTGGGATAGGGAACCTGTGTCTGTCCCGAGGAGGGTGGGCTTGGGTGACTACTACAGGGTAGCTGGAGTGTGGGCTGGGCCCAAGCGTCACCCCTTGGCCCCTAGGGGGCAGCATTTAGTGCCTAGAGGAGACCAGAAGCAGGGCTTCTTGGTCCAGTCCGTGAACCTGTACATCACACCTACATGGTGAGGAGTGGATTTAATGTCCTTTTTCGTCAATGTAGCACTTTACACAACGCTTTGCCAGCAAGCTGGGCTCTTGCACCAGTGTGGACCCGGCTCCTACCCCACCCAGGCAGCACTGCTGGCTGACCCACACAGGGAGTGCTCTGCCTGGACTCCCTGGTGGGCGTGACTGAAGCTCCTTTTCCTTTGCCCACTCCACACATGCTGGAAGAATCTGACCAAAATGGCCCACCTGGGGTATCTACAGAGGTCCGCAAAGCAAGGGACCACCAGCTTACGCTTCCCAGCACTCACAGTGCTGGCTTTGCACTGCTGTGGGCCTCAGCCTTGGGTGTGGACTGCAGCCTCCCCAGGAACCTCCGTGCCGCAGCGCCACGGTCCTTCCTTGCTTTTGCCAAACTGCAGCCATTCGCCCCACTCCTTCGGTGGTCTCAATGTAGCAGTCCTCATGTTTACGTCAGCTTCAGAGCAACTCCTTAGTGTAGCTCTGCCTTGACTTCAACTTGCAGGAGTTGTTTGTAAATTGCGGTCAGTGTGGTCTGTCTTCTATTTAAGTGAGATCGCCCACAGGGCCATGACCCTGGGTCCTGGGCCTTTCCTTGTGACTTCCTGCTACTTGAATGTGACCTAACTTACACCTGGGACAAATCGAGTTGGGCTTCAGTGTCCTTCCTTGTTATTGTGTCCAGCAACTTAAGTGTGGGGAGGGGCCGGATGGACTGGGAACCCAGCGGTGCTGCACACACTGGGGTGGGTGTCCCTTCAGAGAGTGACTTCCCAGCCCAACAGCTGAGTGCTGGGAGGTGCTGCTCAAGGCTCCAGGCAGAGGCTCAGGTGAATGGGGCAGAGTGGCCGGAGGATTTGGGGTTCTGGGCAGCTTGGCTGCCTGAAGCCATCCGGATGCAGACCCCGAGGCAACTTGTTCTGTTCAGGGAGAGACAGATCCATGTCTGGGTGTAAGTTCCTGTGAGGAGCACATGCATAACCTGGATAGATGCTGGCATTTCACAGTGGAGACGAGACCTATGGCATTGGGTGGGATGAGCGGGTAGCAGGTGTGACCTCTGTGGTGCTAGCAGGAGGCGGGCAGGAGCTGGGCCTGGGCGTCAGGGTCACTTTCATGGGCCCGGCCTGGAGGGAGGCGTGCTGGCCGCAGGGACTGCAGGCCCCGCAGGGCCGCTAGGGCAAGGCGCACGAGCAGGCGCAGCAGCAAGAAGGCGAAGGGCACAGATATCTGCATGAGGTGGAAGATGGCCGTGCTGAACCGGCTCAGCAGGCACGTGGCGGCGAAGGCCAGCAGGCTGGCACAGGGGTACAAGGCAAGCTTGGCGAACATGAAGGCGTGCTCCCGCCCACCAAACCGCACTGCTGGCTGTAGCGTCTCTGTCTGGTGCAGCAGGGCTGCAGTCCAAATGGCAAACTGGAAGATGCTGGCAAAGAAGATGATGGCACAGCTGACACGCACGCGCTCGAGCTCGTCACGGGGCTGACGGGCGAAGGCCGAGGTCTGCTGGTAGGCGAGGGGCAGGCCACCCACGAAGGCCAGTGACAGTGTGTTGAGCAGCCCCATGACCTGCGTAGCCTTTCGGACATGCAGGAAGAGCGAGTGGTGGGCAAACCAGAGGAGCCCCACCGTGGCGAAGGAGCCGAAGTATGCCAGGAAGCGTGGCCCGTATTCACCCAGGGCTGCTACCAGGCTGCCGTGGAACTTCTCCAGCACATCCTTGGGGTCAGGGACGTTGTCCTCACTGGGAAGTGAGAACACAGGGCATCTGTGCCAGCTCCCAGCACAGGCAGGAGGGTCTGAGCACCACAGCATGCATTTGAGGAGAATGGCCAGATGCTCAGGACACTGCCAAGTGCGTCCCACTCAGGCCAAGTGCATGCCCGATGGGCACCTGGGGGTTCCTTGCTCACCAGCAGTTCTAGAGCAGGGGCAGCCCCGAGGTGGGCTTGTGAGCCTGAGGCCTCCCTGCCTCTGCACCCCTCTGAGAAGCACCAGCAAGGACCAAGTGCCGCTCTGGGTGGTCTGGGGTGGGCACCAGGAAACAGCACCTTTCATCAGCTGGCTGTATAAGGAGTAGATGGCAAGGACAGGATGAAGGAAACAGAGCGGGGGGGGGGGGAGGCTGCAAAAGGCACAATCTACAGGGAGCAGTGGCCACTACTGCTCAGGCTCCCTGACCAACCACAACCCCCGGCCTCAAGAAAAAGCATGGGAAGGTGGTTCTGATGTTTCTTAAGTCAAAAGGAATGAGGTACTAAGAACGGCTTGCTTCTAATTTTTAAAATTTCACTTTGATAGAAAAGCCTACCTAAAGAGTGGCAGGAAAAGTCAGGCTATCAGATACAGAATATAAAACCAGAATGTTCAACATGTTTAATGGAATGAATGTGACCTAAAATGTGACTGAGGACCAGTCTTTAAGGAAAGACTCAAAAAAAAAACACTTAGAAACAAAAACCATCAGTAGGGTTAGAAGTCGAGCAGAGTTCAGTGTCAGCCAGGGGAGGTGGAAGGCACACAGGACAGGCCGAGTCCTAGGGGCGCCATGCTGTCCAAGGATCCCTCTCTCTGGCACCCTAGGCCCAGACCACCCTCTACTCCCTAGGAGCCCTGTCCTCCTTGACATGGGACCACCTCCTCCCACAACGCTCTGGGCTCACAAAGGGGGTTGGAGACAGCACCTGGCAGGGATACTGTGCAGCCCCTAGCCAGGGCCTTGCTCTGCAGCCACTAGTGGGGTCCTCACCAGATGTCCAGGATGAGCAATGTGGCCACAATGGCGTAGACCCCATCACTGAAGGCTTCCACCCGCTCCTTGCTGAGGGGCTCATGGAGGTCAAAGGCGAAGAGCTCCACGCTGTGATCTGGGGGCTGCCTGCGGCCTGTGGATGTGCCAGGAAGGATGAGCTGGCCCAGTCCCTGGGGATGTGGGCCAGCATGGCCACTGTTACCCTCATCCCCAAGGGCTGGATTGTGCTGGCTGGGAGAGGACATGGGCAGGGCGTTGCGGACTGGAGCAGCAGGCCACGGCTGCCAGGCAGTGCACCCAGCCCCACCTGACATCCTCAGGGCCCTCAGTGCCTACCCGTGAGCCTGTCTCTGCACCAGCCAGAGGCCTTGCTGATGTAGGGGAGGAAGATGACGGTCACCATCAGCAGGTACGACTGCAGAGAGACATGGAAAGTGAGCGCTTGCTCCCACAGGGCCGGGCCGCACACCTTAAAGCCAGGAGATGCTCCAGCGGCAGTGCAGCTGAGGAGACAAGAAAAACGGGGGCACCCTCCTGATGGGGAGGCAGACCCCAAGCCAGGCACTGTGCTGGGCGCCTGGGTGCCCGCGGAGCAGGGGGCAGTGCAGGGGCGCCAGGGGCCGTTACAACCCAGCTGGGGACAGCTTGCAGATGTGGGGAGGTGCTCAACAGGGAGGACACCTGGCACAGAAGGGTAGCAGCTCTGCCACCAGGACCCTGGAATCGGACAGCAGTATTAGTGAGCAATGGAGAGAGAGCCTCACATGCTGCTGGTGGGAAGGTACATGGCTCTGCCACCATGGTAAACAGCACAGAGTTCTCAGAAAAGTAAAACCAGGATGACTGCACGATATAGCAGGCCTGTTGCTGGGCACACGCACCGCACCTGAAAGTAGATATGAAGGCGTGGCATAGTAGGTATACCAGGCATACTAGGGGCCTACTTTCAGGCCTCAAGTGGGGCAGCCTAACGTCCGTGACTGAGAGGTAACAGCCAAGTAGGCTCCTGCTGCCAGTGCAGAGCACTGGACAACAAAAAGGGAGGGACAGACTGACCAGAGCGCAGCCCAGAGCCTCTCGCACGCACTGCCGCTCTTCCCTCCAAGGCACTGCCCACCGCCCTTCACCACACGTTCCTGTCAGCCTTCTGAGCCAGTTTGCCTTAGGCTGCGGCCACTGGGCCCATGCTCCTTGACGGCACCCGCCTGTGCAGGCCTCACCTGCCCTGACCCCATGCTGGCCACTCCGTCCCCATCCCTGCTGCTGTCAACCACCTGAGCACAGGCATGGCCAGGGACGCCCTCCCAGTCTGGCCCCGGCCTGTACCACTGTCCTCATCTCCTTCCTCAGCTGTCACTAGGATAAAAGGGTGTCCCTGAGGCATCCAGGCCAGAAGCCAGCCCTGGACTTCCGTGCACACTGATGTGCACCTTCCTGCCCTCAGCAGCAGCCTCCCTGCCAAGGTACTCTCTTGGCCTGGTGTCCGGCTTCTGTCCTCAAGGGAGCGGGGAGGGGCCGTCTCAGCCTCTGCGCCTGTGGGCCTGGCACGGTGCTCACTGACCTTGTCAGTGTCCTCCCTAGGGGGCATTCTGACAGTTTAAATCCCAGCATCCTAGACGGTGCGGGTGCACAGTCAGTGGGCTGTCTGCGCTGCTCAGTGCCAGAGCAGGGTTCTCCTTCCTATTAGAAATTGGCTGGTAGCTTTCGAGCCCATTGGCAGGCCGGGGCTTCTGAGCTGGGGGGAGCCCTCCCCCTCAGGTTGTCCCAGCAGCACTCACCATGGGGAAGAAGAAGAGGGAGAAAACAGCTGCAGCAAGGCACAGCGCCGGGCCACGGAGGACAAGGAGCATGATGTGCTTCCGGGTCAGAGCCCTGTGGGTGGAGCTGCGGAGCTGCGGGCTCAGCAGGTGTGGGAAGTGGAAGGCGTAGCCTATGATCAGTGCCTGTGGGGGGCAGGCGGCAAAAGGAGCTCTGTGGCCAATCAGCCCTCAACCAACATACGCGTGCAGGGGCGTGGGCAGGGCCCTGGGTGGCCTGGCACCCTAGGGTGTGCTGGGAAAGGATAGGGATGGCCATCCCTGCCCTGCACCCGGTGTTCTGAGGACCCTGAGGCCCAGGTCAGTAGGACAAGGACCTGGGCAGGCCACATGCACACTCAGGGGTGGCCCTGGGCTCCAGAGTAGGGCTGTCACATGCACCGCGTCCCCCAGCTTGTAGGCCAGCACCCTACCTGCACAGCACCAATGGCGATCACACACACACAGAACAAGAAGATACCGAGAGGCACATCAGGGAAGGTCACCATTAAGGAAAACTGTGTCCAAAAACAAACAAAACCCACAAGATTACCAGGCCCCTTGGCATGCAGCTGAGGCTGCAGCACACCTCCTGGAGCCATGCTGTGTACAGCAGACAGAACCAGCTCCGCTGGGGGGAATGGCAGTGGCTGATGGCCACGCCTGCGCTCATGTGGCTGGCAGGGGCAGAGGTGCGGGTCTGTCCGCGCCCCCCAGAAGCAGTACCACCCACTGCTTCAGGCCTCAAAGCCCAAGTATTGTCAGATCCACACTGAATCCCCAGATCTGAATTCTCTGTGACATACAAGCTGCAAGCCTGTCAGACTGATTGTGAACGTCAACCTGAGTGTGAATGTCAGTGTGAACATTAGATCTGAGTGTAAACATCAGACTGCCAACGTCAGATGTAAGTGGGAAGATCAGGTGAGTAAGAATGAGCACTCCCTTCAGCTCTAGAGGGAGGGTGGGGCACACTACAACAAAGCCTGGCAGGAGTCGGGATGTCTGGGACCCTCTCCTCTGGGTTCTCATTTTAGACCCAGTTTCACAGTTTCCCAGGCTGGACTCAACAAGCCTGCCTCAGGCTCTCAAGGCAGGGAGCACTGTGCCTAGTCCGAGCGGTCCATGCCTCTGCCCTGTGCCTGACTGCCCCAACCTCCTCCCCGCTGCAGGCCCCTAGCTCGGGCCCTGAGCCAGCTCCCGGGCTGCACTTCTGGGCCGGCATGGGCACTGGCTGCACTCACCGTGTAAGGCAGGAGGGTTATGGTCATCATGCATGCCTAGACAGGAGAAAAGGAGGGGCTGAGGTCATGTGGCCTGGGATGGGGGCACTGCAGGGCAGTGGCTAAGTGCCCAGAGGCCTGCCCACAGTGGGCAGGTAAGGTAGCTCTCTTTGGCCTCACCAGGACACAACCAGTCCCTGGGCTGAGGGGCTGAGGGGCCAGAAGCAGCCACAGCTCTTCCTCCTGGAAGGCTCACATCACAAACCAACATCATTTGCAAAAGGACAGCAAAACTCACCAGGTTGAGCAAGGCAAGCGTATCATCTATTTTCCCAACAACTTGAAACAACCTACACAAAACGAGAACAAGGAGGGAAGGGTCACTGCGCTCAAGTGGTGCTAACTGGGTTAAGCACACACTGTCCCGGGTCTTCCCAGGTACACAGTCCCCAGAAAACATCACTCGACCAAATATAAACTACTACTTAGTGAAAAGTTCAGGAAATCTAAAGATGACGACCTAACTTCCCTAAAAACACCTTCTGCATTCTCACATGTTCTCTCGTGGTTTTGCTTCCAGCTTAAAGCACATGGCTGTGAACAAAACAAATACGTACACTGGGCATGGTTTTCCAAAGTCCCCACTGGAGCAGGCCTATCCTATGGGAACAGGGGCTCAGGAGTTGTGCTGTGGGCAGGGCCAGAGAGCCACAGAGGCTGGGTTGGCCCAGAAGTTCTTGGGAGCATCCTCCAGCTGCCTGCCTGCAGGCGCCTGCACCCAGGGCACCATCATGCAGGCAACCTGCTCTCTGGAAAATGCTCTCTTCCCATTCCTTTGACAGGTTTCACACATCAAACCTGCTGAAGCTGCCTTCAGCCAGGGAAACATGTGAGCCTTGCTGGTGCAGGATCTGGTCCTGCAGCCTTTGATCTGGCTCCCACCCCAGGGTTTCCCTGCCAAGGTCAGCCTAGCAAGGCTCAAAGCAGCGTAGAGAACACAGTTCCTGCTCAGGGCTCACTCTTGAGGCCTCGTCCTTCACATAAAGCCAAACGGGGCCACTGCCTGGGTCCCGGCAGCTCCTTAGGCAGGCTGAGTGCCACGACTGTACATGCAGGCCAGCGTCCTGCAAAGGGCAGGAGACACAGCAGCTCCCCACAGCCCTGAGCAGGCACAGGCCCTGCACCAGTCTCTGACAAGACTCCTCAGTGCGTGGGCTCTGGTGAGCTAGCCTGCAGCCACGCAACACTGCTGGCCCACAAGCCTCCCAGTCACTCAGAGCAAAGCCCTCCCATGAGCTCTGAACACAGAGACCACGGTCAGCACCACAAACAGTCCCTCTGCTGAGAACAGAAGGGGATAGAAAATGTGTGGCAATGTTAGCACAGGACAAACACAGCAAGAGCTGTGGCTTTTCTGCTCCCCAACCCTGGCTGACAAGCACTTCCTCTGGACAGAGTATATATGGACATCCACATCCACACTCTTAGGCTTCCTGCCCCTGCTGCTGAGACCGGAAGCCCAGGCCCTTGGATTCTGAAGACTCTTAACTCCTAGGGAGTAGCACAGGACTGGTATTAGAGGCCCTGGCCCTGCCAACACGGCTCATCCCTCCTGTTCTGCTAGCTGTTCTGGCTGCCAGGCAGGAAGGCCACTAAGCGGCTCAGGAGAGGGTCTGCCCAGGATGTGCGTGTTCCCTCTCTTGTCCTAGGAAAAGGCTCAGAGCAAGGACCTGAGGAAAGGTGAGTGGGGGAGCGGGGTATTGACCCCCATCTTTTTGGAGAAGCATTTGATAAAGTGCAGGGCCTGCGAACAGTTGGCCCAGTATGGGTCTAGCAAGTCCTAATGGTGAGGATGTCACCTTGGACAAGCCTGGCTCCTACCTAGCATGTGCAGCCCAGGCCACCGTCACAATTAGAAATGTCATCAGGTAAACAGCAATCCTGGTGGCTAGAAGTTTCTGCATACTTCTGTCAAAGTCCTACAGTAAAAGAGCAATGCTGTGAGAATAGTGACCCCACGTGGCCCAATACCTGGGCTGCCCCCTCCTCCTCTAGCCCAGCCCAGCCCAGCCAGCCACTGTGGCACTGCTGGGCAGGTCTCTGTGCCCTGCAGAGGTCAACATTCCAGAGACCCTTCTGCACCAAGCTCCAGGGCAGAACCAGGGTCATACATGAGCCATGAATGAGCAGGTAGAGCAAAAGGCTTAGTCCTTATGTGGCAGGAGGGACAGAAGGCTGCTAACCCCTTGTATGTTGTCACCCTGAGGTTTGCACCCTAGCACACGAATTTGGGAGGAATAAGGACATTGATCGCACAGCAGGGTGAGACCGGGCATTGCCCAGGAAAGTGGTCAGCCTATGGGCCGCAGGGAGGGTGTGCCCACAGGCAACGGCCGATTGGCTGGAGCAGAGCCGAGGGTGCGGAGGGCTCCGTCAGCATGGTGCTCTCGGTGCTGGCCTTGGGCTGGTGGTGCCCATGCCCCTGGGTCCGTGTGCATGTAGGTCCGAGTCAGGCACATGCTATAGCAGTGATACCATTCTTTACAGTGCCACTGTTGTGCTTTCTCAACTGTGGATGTTCACGTTAACTGGCCTGTTTTGTTTCTTTTTTCCTTCAGTACTGGAGATTGAACCCAGAACCTCACATACACTAAGCAATCTATCACTCAGCTATGTCCCAGCCCTCTTTATTTTGAGACAAGTCTTCTTAAGTTGCCAGCCTGGTTTTGAACCTGTTGTAATCTTCCTGCCTCAGTCCTCTGAGTAGATGGTGTGTGCCGCTATCCCCAGCTTCTTTAAGTCAGGGGGACAGGTACGAATTCCTCCCCAGCACAGAAATGCCCACTGTTCAAGTACTCCCTTGGGAGGTAGCTGGGCCTCATCTCTTTTCTCAGGAATGTCCCATAAACCTCCAGGAATTTCCTGAGGGCCAATTAGGACTGAGAGCACTAAAAGTCTCAGACTCCAAGACCTTGCTGACGTAGGGGTAGACTGTTCAGTCAGGTGAGCAGTGCTTTGGGTGGCATGTCCTCACTGGGCCCCTCGCAGCCTCACGGCTGTGCTCCAGGATCGCTGCTCTGAGCTCATGGTGAGGTGTGTGCCTCCCTACACATGGGCCCTGCCCACCTCAGGTTCCCAAGCACCACATGCCCCTCAGAAACAGCCTTTCTGCGCAGCACAGCCAGCTGGCTGCTGTGGGCCTGCACCCTGTGCAGTGCTGGGTGTCCCCATCATTCCACCCAGCCCCCAGACTTCAGCATGGCATCCTTGCTGCTTCGCATACTCTATCGGTCATGTGAGGAAAGGCAAAGCGTGGGTGTGCACCCAAGACCTTCTAAAGGTGGAGCCACACTGCTGTCCTCCGGGGTAGCAGCACAGGTGTTAAGGCGGCTGAGGCAGCCCCCCCCCCCATGCCTGGCAAATCCCTCTCAGGTGGAGTCTGTCCTCCCATCCTGGCACCACGAAGCCTACCCTGTTACCTGCCCCGGGGAGATCTCCGTATGTGTCACAGGCAGGATCTGTAGGAACAATGACAGAACAACAGACACTTCTTGGTTAGGGACCCTCAGAGGGGGTGGCACTGGGGACTCAGAGCAGAAACAAGGTGCTCCACCCACCCAAGGGCCTGGGAATGCCAGGGGCAGCTGAGGTGGGGCCCACACTGACCATGACGGTGGCAATGATGGACAGCAGTGCATCACTGAAGCCCAGCATACGGTGGGAGCTCTGGGTCCCCTCCTTGGCATCCTCACCCCTCCTGCATAAGGGCGGGTCCTCCTGGGCATCTGGTGCCTGCTCCATGCCCTGAGGTTCAGACATGGTGAGCTGGCAGTCCAGCGGTCACAGGAGCCTGCGAAGGAGCACAGCTCTGAGTGCGGAGCGGAGTGCTACAGCAGACCCCAGCGCTGACCTTCCGCGATGAGGATGGCAGCTGAATGTGGGGGCAGGCAGGGGTGTTTCCACAGGTGGCCCCCACAGGTTTTGTAGCCTTCAGACTAAGAGCACCGGTATCAGCTCTGCTGCTGAGTTCTGCAATCAGACAAGAGATGTGCTATGCCTTAGTTTCCCCTACAGAAGCAGGCAGTGAAGAAAGACAAGTGTTGGGGCCCAGCGGGATGGCTCAGTGGTCTAAAGCGCCTGCTTGGGGAAGCTTGGGTGGCCTCAGGGACCATGGTTCGATCCCCGGCACCACATGCTGCACCAGCCCTGCCCTTGGGGTGGGCTGAGCCGGCCATAAAAATGAGTGAATAAAAACAAAGGTTCTGAAACAAGAATAAATAAATAAATAAATAAATAAGAAAGACAAGTGTGACACAGGTGCTCACCATGCCATGTCACCAAGAAAGGGTCTCTAAGCTCTGGGCTCAGTGACAGGCGCTTCCTCTGAGGCGCTTTTATCCTAACAAGAACAGCATGGAGACTGGGTGTGGCAGCACGCGCCTGTAATCCCAGCTCTAGGGAGGCTGTAAACAGGCGGGTCACTACGAGTCAGACCTAGTACTGAGACTCTAAACACCCACAGACCCTTCCCTAACACACACACACACACACACACACACACACACACACACACACACACACACACCAAAACAAAAACAACAACAACAACAAAAAATGGCATGATGCTCTAGGCCCAGTTTAGAGCCACCCAGAGCAAGGAGCATAAACACTGGGTCGTCACTCGGGCCCACGGCTCCTTGGTGACTTTTGTGTTGGGCACAAGCCTGGGAAGATGTGGAGGCTGGCTGTGTCGGGTCCTGGGTAGGGGAGATGCCTGTGTCTGGGTGCAGAGAGCCAAATGCAGGCACGGTGTCTGGCAGGAGCTGGCCATGTGGGGCGAAGGGTCCTGAACTCCAACAGGACAGGAATGGGGACACTGACAGTCTAGCAGCTACAGAGCATGACCAGCATGTGCTGAGCCCCATATGCAGCCAGGGGAGGTGTGCTCAGGTGGCAGTGGGTGGGTCTGGCAGCACGGTACAGGAGTGGCCTAAGACATGGCTCCTCTAGGGTAGCCAAGGCCAACAGAAGGGCTGCTGCTATGCTTCCTGATAAGGGAAGCAGCCTATAAACTATGTTGATGAGCCCCGTGTGGCGGCGCATGCCTGTAATCCTAGCACTTGGGAGGCTGAAGCAGGAGGATCAGTATGAGTTCGAGACCAGCCTGTGCTACAAAAGTGAGCTCAAGGCCAGCCTGAACTGCATAGTGGGACCCTGTCTCAAAAAGACAGAAAACAGAAACAAAAACAAAACTATGCTGATGAGTGAGCTGCAGGTCTGTGGAAGAAGGTGGGGCCTGCAAGGAGGGGTGGACAGGACCCTACAGCATGTGTGTAGGAGGCTGGGACGCCACAGACAGAGGTGATGGCCACAGAGTGCCTGTGCTACTGAGGAGGGTAGAGAACAGGACAGGACACCCAGGGAGGGTGGCTTCCAGAGTAGTGAGTGTGGCCAGAATAGAGCAGAGAGCTCAACTGGGAATGAGGGGTACAGACAAGAACAGTGAACACCAGCCAAGAGGACACCCCAGAAATCCTACTCCAAAATTGTAAAGGAGACTCGCAGCAATTTCCAGATGGGAAAACAAGGTCTGGGTTCTACACGTCGGTGATGGAGTGCTCGCCTTTGAGGTGTAGACCCGAGTGTTATAAAAAAGGAAAAGGGAAAAAGGCACTCAACTTTGGTGGCAACCATGGAGACACAAATGAAACCAAAGAGACATCGGTTAGATGGCGAGAGTCCTGTCAGGAAGAGCGGACCGGGATGAGGGGGCACGGGCCATTTCTGACCGGGGATGTCAGGAATGGAGATGGAGACAGTCTGCGGCAGCTCGAAGGCGATGGGGAGCACAGCCACAGGACAGCAGGCCGCTGTACCTCAGCGCGAGGAGGAAGCAAGGTTTGTTGAAATCTCAAGTTTTGAAGCCACTGTCCTTCCTTGTGAGAAAGGTGAAACCAAAACACAGTGCTGAGGAAAACATGAACTTCAAAAGGACAACTACACTAAACAGGAACTCAGCAGACCAACTCCAGACAGCGTGTGGGATGGAACGGCAAGGGTGGGAGGTGGGAACACGTGAATCTGGCTGGATTTCTGTTTCTCAAAGTCAAAAATCATTCCTGGGGCATTTTTTTCTGTCCAAAGGCCATGACTAAGTGCATCAAGACAGCAGGTGTGGCAGTGAGCACCTGCATCTCATCTACTTGCCAGGCTGAAGCAGTAAGGCCATTTGAGTCTGGGAGTTCAGGAACAGCCTGGGCAACATAACCAAACCAAAGCACAACAGTCCATGGGCGAGAATATTTACATTATCACGGTGGTCCAGACTCGGCGGCAGCCCCAACACCATCTACAGGTGGCAGGCAAAGGCCATGTGTACATCCATGCCCATGGAATGATCCTGTCCACTATGACAGGGCTCTGACATGTCTGCAGCAGGGCAGGTCTCAAGGACATCAGTGGAAAAACAAGCCATTCACAGGAAAGACAAACACAGCATGGACTCACTTCTATGCGGTCCCTTGTAATGGCTGGGATTGCACATAGGAGACCAAATTAGAAGGAATTACAGAACCGTAGCCAGCAAGCCATGTGGTCCCCTTTCCATCTGGGAAAACACAGAAGGCTCAGTTTCTTTGTTCCCTACCTGCTTTTACAGTTTCTTTGTTGCTACTGCAATCGGGCAGCAATGCAGTGCTCCCTATATCCTACAGGTGTGAGGTCACACCAGGAATGTGACGCCCCTATATCCTATAGGCAGAGGGACTCACCGCCAAGCATGAGCAAATAGTCTGTATCTTATTGCCCTAAGTGGGTCCTGTCTTTCCTTGTCTCCCATGGTTTTGAAGTTCCGACAAGGCAGGGGAGGAGTAAGGAATGGGGTGGCTTCGGCAAGGACACTTCTATGGAAATATTTCAGGCAAAGGTTAAACTAAATTGAATTCTACCTCAGTATTTTCTAAAAGTGAATAGGTATTATGCTACATGCCACCCCTTCACTTCCACAGTGTCAAATCTACAGAGGCAGAAGTAAAATGGGGTCCCAGAGCTGGGTGGAAAGGGGGAGCCTGTGATGAGCTTTAGACTGGGGTGAAGAGTTCTGGGGCTGAATGGTGATGACAGCTGCATAACAAAGTGAGTGTGCTTAACGCCACTGTGCACTTAAAAATGGTCACAGGGGTAAGTTTTATGTTTATCACAGAACATAACCTAAAGCCTGGCATTTAAGTGTCCAAAACATGTCAGCTACATACTCACGTATGGGTTTGTTAGTCACAGTGCAGGAGAGGAGACAGAACTGGAGAGAGGGGAGGGGTGGAGGGTTAATGTTACCAAGCATGGAGGATTTCCAGTGCTGACAGGCATGAATAGGAAAACTTAGAAATTCTCAAGAGGAGGTCAGGGAGGCTTTGGATCCTAGGGGAGACACGCTACGTCCTGTGTAAGGTCCTGGACCCAGACACGAGCAGGACACACCCTTGACAGTGTGTGCTCACCAGAGAGACATCTTGGGATGGGGCAGCAAGGTATCCCAGAGGGAAAGTCTGGGAAGGAAGTTGCTGGGGCTGAACCTAGAAACATTTCCTACAGTGATAAGAACAGTGAGAGACTTCTACAAACATGTCCTCAGCTCTAAGCATCACTCCTAGCAGTTCAGACTCTATGTCTTGGTCAACACACAATGCCATGAGAATTAATGAAAGACAGAAAGGAACTGGTCATGTGTGCCTGTGTGTGCAACAGGGAGAGCCTGGCGTGCAACAAAGTGCAAGGGGCCTGAGAAAGGCAGAGCACAAGGCTGAGGCCAAGAGGTATACCTGAGGAAGCCAGGTCTACACCACTGAGCCCCCCTCACCCCAAGTCTGAATGTAACCCTACAGATTACAGGGCCTCCACAAACCTTTTCTTTAAGCAGATTCCAGGCACACGTCTATGATCACATATGCAGCTGGCAATTACGTTCTCCCACTCTGCTGGGCTGCCTCCTCTCCTCAACATTCTCTGCTTTGTTTTCTTCTGTGGTGCTAGGGATTGAGCCCAGGGCCTTAAGCATGCAAGGCAAGAGCTTTCCACTGAGCTCTACCTCTAAACGGCAACAGATTTTCTGGAAAATTAATGGACTGTTTTAAAAGCACCTTAGGTTCACAGAAAAACTGAGCAGAAAGAATAGTTCCATTGCTGCCCTTCGCACTTCCCTGTACTCATTTTTAACACTTTGCACAGTGATGACCTACTGCTGACTTAGCACTGCCAACAGGGCCATCCAAGGGTGGTGACATAGGTTCACATGGTTGGGCAGGTGGTTAATTAGTAGGCTGAAGGGATAAAGGGGAGCTCTGACCAGCGTGCTCTGACAGTTAATAAGACACAAAGCCTAGCGTGGTGGTGCACACCTGTAATCCCAGCACTCAGGAGGCTGAAGTGTGAGGATCACTTTGAGTTCCATACCAGCCTGCGATACAAAGTATGCTGAAGGCCAGGCTGAACTGCAGAGTGAGATCATGTCTCAAAGTAAAAAAAAATGAAAAAAAAAAAAAAAAAGATGAAAAACACCAAGATGTCAACATGTGACACATTTATAACTACTGGTGACACTGAGCCACCTCTCAAAGAACAGGGCTATCCCAGGGCCTCAAGGTCACACGTCATGTGCATCCCTTTATGTGCCCAGCCTGGCCATTCGGGGCCTACACAGAATGCAGTGTTCTTTATAGACCTCCTTCCTTGAACACCTCATTTACATTCTTACATGATGGGGGGCCCCGGAGGAGACTTTGACCTCTTCACAGGACAAGGAAGGCAGTGTGGCGGTATCAACATTTCAGGCAAGCCCTAAGAGAACTGCTGCTAAATAGCATCATCACCCAAGTCCCCTGACCCCAGGCGTGATCTCTGTGTGCATAAATGACTCATGCTCAGGGCAGACACTAACTTCTAGCCCAAAGGCCTCTCTCTCTCTCTCTCTCTCTCTAAGCTCTACCCAGTCTTCTGTATGGCCCATGGAGCTTGGCTGAATTCTTTTATCAATGGCACAAAAACTGAGGACCAAGGTGGTGAGGGGCTAATTCCTCACTGCCTCAGCACTCAACTTCTGGTGACAGCCTGTTGAACACTGTGGGTTTAGGGAAACGTAGGGCATGCATCCATTACCCCAGAGGAGCCCCCTGACCTAAAAATGCTCCGGGCCCACGCTCTCCTTCCCCAGTCCTGGTCTCCAGTCTGTCTTTTTAGTGTCGTGTGGTACAGTCATACAGTGTACAGCTCTTTCACTTAACAGTGCACGCTGAGCGCCAGCCAGATAGCTCAGCAAACAAAAGCTCCTGCTTAGGCTGAGTGCAGTATTCTTGGGGTTTGATCCCTGGCATGGTGTGCCGGCCCTGTCCCCAGGGCATGCTGAGATGCCAATTGAGACTGGGTGTGGTAGCATGCACCTGTAATTGCAGCACTTGGGAGGCTGAAAACAGGAACATCACTACAAGTCTGATCTGTGTAGTGAGACTGTTATGGTTTATGTCTAGTTGTCCCCCCAAAGCCTCCTGTAGTCATTGGGCAGGGACTTCTATAGATTGAGACTTGACTCATGAGTCACTGGGATTATGTGTTTTGGTACTGATGGGATTATCGGTCTGAGTAGGACTGGGACTATGGGTGTGGTCTAGGGTGGATATCCTAAGGCAGAGAGCCTGACAGGAATATAAAGAGAGACAGAGACAGACTAGAGCTGTCGCTCTGCTGCCGTGTTTGGTTGGCTGCCTCTGCCACCATTTTGTTGCCATTCCACCACCATCAACTGGATGCTCTCTGCCCTGCTCCACTCAGCCTTGGGCCAGCTGAATATGGACTGAAACCTCCACTAACCGTGAGCTAAATAAACCTTTCCTTCCTTCATTTCAAGTATCAGGTATTTGTCCCAGCAATGAGTAAAAAGTAAGTAAGACAGACACCCTGTACTAATTTAAAAAAAAAGAAAAGATATGCTAATTAGGAAGGGTGCCTTTGCTAGCACAAACAAATGACCCTCCCCCCAGATTGGAGGGGTGGGGTGTAGGGGGTAGTGGTGGCACACAAGTATAATTGCAGCACTGGGGATCACTACAAGTCCGACCTGTGTAGTGAGACCCTGTACCAAATACATTAAAAAAAAAAAAAAAAAAAAAAAAAAGAGTTGCAAGCATATGGAGCACTAGGGCCTGGAGAGAGCTTCCTCCAGAGGGTGAGGCATCCTTTGATTTGGCTTCCACTTGGCAGGGCCTTGATGAACCTTTTCAAGATTTTGCTGTACATTTACTGCAAGCTAGTGAGAGGATTCTAAGTGACAACAAAGCTAGCAAATTAACAGTTCAACAATTGGCCTTCAAAAATGCAAACAGATAGTGTAAAGAGGCTTGAAGAGCCTACAAACCGTGGGCTACCCTGCCTGAGATAGTTTGGATTTGTGCAGATAATTTTCCCGTTATATACAGGGTGCTACCTTGGCTATTACTCACGTTATTCATCCACAGTCTAGAAAAAAGAGAAAAAGGAAGGTTGTTTGTTTTCATTGTGGGAAGAAGACATTCTTCCTGAAACTGCTCTGCTGCTGGGATAAACGCAGTACAGTCATTATTATTCTCTTCAACTAAACCGTGCAGTCTTCGTGCTAAGTATTAATAAAGATATCACTGGAAAAAAGAGTGTACATCTAGACCTGATGAGAAAGGTTGGCCCTTTCTGGGCAGCTTGCACTGGGGCTTGCCTTGGCAGCTTTGCAGCAAGGGGCTGGGCAGATGGCTGCCGCGAGGCACAAGGTCTGGACGCCCGCGTGTACCCAGTGTGCGCGCCCTACTCCTGCCCCTTCCCCTATCCACTAGCCATCAGGGGTGCTGACAGCTGGCTGCTGTCTTGGGGACGTGTGCTCTCCTGTCTCCTCCTCCTCAGCCTCACAGGCCACAGGCAGCTGTTGGCCACCAACGTTAGACAGCTGCCAGCACACAGCTGGTGTTCCATTCCGCAAGAGCCCTGCCTTCAGGCTGTTCCCCTGCAGGCCAGCTGCCATGATGTGGGCATGAAGGTGAGCCCCAGGCAGGACTCCTCAGCACAGTGCATGCTCAGGCAGCAACCGCCGCCATCCAGGAATCCCAGCTGCCCCAGTGCAGGAGTAGGACAAACACTGCTTCCAGGAGAATATGGCCGTGACCACTACAAGGACCACAACATCTACTGAGAGCGTGCATGCACAGGGCGTGTCCATGGCACAAACAAGGTTTCCTTCCCAAACAAGGGCTTGGTAAAAATAACCAAGGGAGAAAAGAACCTCTTCCAGTTAACCCTAAAAGGGACTGTCTGGGCATAGGCTACTCACCCTCTCACTTTCAGGAGGGGTCTTAATCTCTTCTCTGACCCCATGGATGGCATCCAGGATAACTTGGATGTCTGATGACCCTGTTTGGGTTGATCAGTGGCCCTACTCGATCAGAAGTTAACAGTTGCTCATACACTGGTTAATAAATAGATGGCAGGGTACCTAGATCACTCCAATAGCCTTCGGAATGCCCAAATTTTTTTTTGTAATAAAAAAGTCAGGAAGATGTAGATTTCTAGAGGACTTGCAGGCAGTCAGGTGCACCATGGAACCTATGGGAGCACTGCAACAAGCGCTGTCCAGTCCTGTAGCCATTCCCTTGCATTTTTCTTTTATGGTGATTGGTTTAAAAGACTTTTTCTTTTCTATCCCTCTCTACCCTGAAGATGATAAAAAAAAAAAAAAAAAAAAAAAAAAAGTTTTGCTTTTAGCTTACCCTCCATTAATAATCAGGTCCCTATGTGCTGTTTTCAATGATGTTGTCAACCACAAGGTATGAACAATAGTCCAACCCTGTGCCAAGAGTATGTGGCTACAGCCATTCAGTCAGTATGGCAGGCCGATCTCCTACCTACATTATCTACTACATAGATGACATCCATCCATCCATCCATCCATCCATCCATTTATTTATTTATTTATTTATTTATTTATTTTTCAGGGCCAGGGTTCAAACTCAGGGCCTTGCACTTGTCAGGCAGGCACTTGTGCCATGGAGCTATCTCCCTGCTTTTACATCCAATTAGATGTCCTCTGGAATGCAGGTCTAGTGCTGGCCCCTGAACAGGCACGAACTATGAGACCCTTTCCGTATTTGGGGCACCTTATTCAACAAAGACAAGTTGTGTCCCAAACTGTTCAGATCCAGGTTAAACATCTTACAATGCTAAATGATTTTCAGATTTTGCTTGGCAATATTACTTGGCTTTACCTAGCTCTTAAGCCACCTACTCATGATTTAAGTCCTCTCTTTGTTTTGGCAGAGGCTATTCATCCTCTCATTTTCAGGAGGGTATGTATAACACACCTACCTTCACCTTCTACCAGGGGAGATTCAGCCCCTACTTCTCAAAGAACACTTACACCAGAGTCTAACATTGCCTTAAATAAAGTTAACCAAGTTCTTTCTAATGCTCAGCTCTCTACAGTTACCCAACTTTGCCAATGCTTTTAATTGTTTTCCCAATTCAGCATATGCCCACTGGGGTTCTTTGGCAGTCTCAGGGTCCCTTACAATGGTTACAAATACCATCTACTCCACATAACATTTATGGCAGAGCTGACTGCACATGGGCAGATGTGTGCCACTGGCTCTTCGGTCAGGAGGCACAAACTGTCACGGTTCCCTTTTCCTCACTTCAACAAAAACCATTATGGCAGTTTTAATCCTTTTGGCAATCTGCACTGGCTAACTTCCTAATCAGTAATAATATGGATTGCCATCATCCTTCAGATACAATTTGCTTATTTTACACACTTTGTCTTCCCTTAAAAAATAATTCCAGTCCCTATAACAGGGGACATCTTCATCCTCATGGATGGATCAGCTTCAGGTCAGAGAGGTTACATAACAGCCTTCTCTTCCAGAATACAGGACACAGGTTTCTTTTATGCACAAAAGACCAAATTACAAGCAGTCATATGGGCACTGCAAGATCAGTCACCCACTCCAATTAACCTTTTCAGATAGTGCTTATGTCTGTGGTATAATGTGTTACATCAAAACTGCCACCATACACTAGTCAAGATGTTTTTCATTTACTTCACACTCTCTAGGCTGTCATATAGTCACATCATGTTCCATTTTATTTGTCATATATACTCTCATTCTCAATTCCAGTACCCTTGTTGAAGGGAACGCTGCTATACACAGATTGCAGGGTGCTGTGACTGTTACTCCCTCAGATGCTAGTAATAGGCTTCTGCTTCTCATGCTACCTTTCACCAAAATGCTTCTGCCTTATTGTGGTAGTTGATACATTGTGTCAACTTGATGTTGGAATTGCTCAGTGGGTTCCAGGCTGTAGAAGCCCTGCTCTGCAGGGCAGGGAGGGCCCGCCTACCCTGGTGCCTGACAGGTTCCACCCTGGGGCGTGATAGGGCCTGCCCAAATGACTCAGCACAAAAAGTATATATAAAGAAGTTGACTTGGAAGATACAAAATATGAATGTTTTGTTATGCAGGTCTTGCTTTGACTTGGCCTTGATCACCCAGAAAAAAAAAAAAAAAAAGCTTAATTACAATGCATGCAGGGCTAGATTGATGAGATGAGCTGTAGGAGGCTTGGATCAATAGCCTCCAACATTGCAAGCTTCACTGGTGGCCACTGCAATTGTGGATCATTGGACTGTGTATACATCTGCTTCCTCTTAATTCAAAGAGAATTTTCTTTTCTTTTTTTTTTTTCTTAGCAACATCAATAGGAAGGTGGGTCATGCCCACACACTGTGCTCTGAAGAACTACTGTGAGGACAATATGCAATGTGTCAACTGTTAAAAAAAGAAAGGGGGAAAAAAAAAAGTAATGTTTATTGAAAGTGTTAATGTTTAATTATTTGATCAATCTTATATCCCTATATCTGTTAACCTAAACTGATCTGATGATGAAAATATGTAATATAACCATTGTTAACTTTAAATTAAAAAAAAAAAGTTGAGGAAGGCTTCACTAGCTGCCTTCACCCACTTCCTTGAAGAAGTCCAGTCAGTGCATAAGAGAGAGGCTTGATGGACCCAACAGCTGTTGCTCCTCCTCTGCTCTTCATTGTTTTCTGCCACCATGAACTTCTGCCATTTGCCTTGGAGCCAGCAAAGTATAGACTGAAACTTCCACAAACTGTGGCTAAATAAACTTTTCCTTTCTTAATTTTGAATGTCTGTCATTTGTCCCAGTCATGAGTGAAAAGTCACTAAGACACTTAGGCAGTTTCATCTGACCTAGCACAGGCCCAGGGTAATTGTTAAAGGATGTTTTTCATGTGTAACTCACCTACCCTCACCTTCTACCAGATTACACCCCAATCATCTTTGGCAGATGGATGCCACACACATTCCTGAATCTGGTTGTTTGCACTGGGTCCATGTTTCAGTGAACACTTCCTCAAGATTCATATTTGCTGCCACCTGCATTGGTGAAGGAGCTAAACATGTCACTGCTCACTGTTTGGATGCTTTTAGTGCTGTTGGCTACTCATGGACACTTTAGACCAACGATGGCCCAGCATATACAAGGGCTACCTTCCAAAAGTTTTGTAAAACTTTGTATTTCCTTTATCACAGGGATTCCTTATAACCCTCTAGGTCAAAGAATTATTGAACATGCACACCATTCAATCAAAGTTCAAACACAAAAACAAAAGGGGGGAATCTTTCCCTACAAAATTCACGCCTCCACAATGACTTCCCTTGGTAGTATACACTATTAACTTCTTATATTCTACAAAAGATGGAGGTATAACAGGAGGAAGATAGTTCCACTGGGTGAGAGAAAAAAAAAAAGACTAGGTCCTTTTGGAGCAATCTCCATCTAGACAATGGAAAGGACCCAGTTTACTATTGACCTGGAGCAGAGGACATACTTCTGTTTTTCCAGTGAATGCTAAATGACCTATTTGGGTACCAGAGCATGCCATCAGGCTGTACCACGAAGCCAGATTTGGAGAAGTTAACCGCTATGAGGCTAATTACAACCTGCAGCCTGAAGGAACTGACCAAATGGAAATCTAAGATCTAAATAGGTAGAAAATAATATAGATAGATAGATAGATAGATTTTTTTTTTTTTTTTTTTTTTTTTTTTGTATTTTAGGGAAGGGATGACAGAGTGTTCAGAGTCTCACTACTAGATGGGACTTGTAATGACTGACCTGTTTACAGCCTTCCAAGAGTTGGGATTACAGGTCCATGCCATCGCTCCAATTTCAATTGTCCTCACAGTGCACCGTGGGGGCAGGACTGGAACAGCAGGCCAGGGATTGAAACCCTGGCCCCTGTACCTGCTTGCAGGCACTTTAATCTGCTGAGCTATTTGCCCTGGCCAGGAATATATTTGAGAGCACTCTGATTTTGTAGTGTTTGTGTGTTATTCTGTAAACAACGGTTTCTCTTTTTTTCTTTTTTGATCATTTGTTCATAATACAATTTGCAATATAGACTTAAAAGCATGCATTCTCCTAAGTTACCAGCTGGTCAGGTAAATTGGTTTATACATGGTTCATCAAAAAAGTTTAGGGGCTGGGGAGATAGCTCTGAGGCACAAGTGCCTGCTGGGCAAGTGCAAGGTTGTGAGTTCGAACCCTGGTCCCACCAAAAAAAAAAAAAAAGTTTAAACTAGGGCCAAGGAGATAGCTCAGTGGAGTAAGTGCTTGCCTGGCAATTGTAGCATCCTGAGTTCAATCCCCGGTACCACACACAAAAAAAAGGTCAAATTTAGTGAGCAAAAACTCCTTAGAATGGGGCAGAAATTTTTAGAAAGGAATCTAACTGATGAATAGAGGGTGGCCAACTTTTATTTATTAGTAAGGAGCTCCCAATAATCTCGATAGTCTCTTAGGAGAAACCCTCAATAATTTGGTCATTGGTTAAAGGATGTTTTTCAGAAAAAATTACAATAAGGTTTCTTTTTTCTTTTTTTTTGTCTTTGTAGCTCAAAACTGGTCTCAAACTCACATTGATCCTCCTGCCTCAGCCTCCCAAGTGCTGGGACTACAGGTGTGCACCACTATACCCGGCTTACAATAAAGTTTCTTTTATTTTTTTTTAATTTATTTTTTTTTCAAAGAGATTTTCTGTTTATTCATCATTACTATTTTCTCTTTTGTTCTTCATTTTTTTTCTAAACATTTTAATTTGTTTATTATTATTTTGTTTTGTTTTGTTTTGTTTTTTTTGTGGGACCAGGGCTCGAACTCACGACCTTGCACTTGCCCAGCAGGCACTTGTGCCTCGGAGCTATCTCCCCAGCCCCTTGTTTATTATTTTTAAAGAGGAAAAATAGCAGAAAAGAACAGTGGCAAGGGTACATATAGTACAGAATTTCAAAACAAGAAAAATTTAACAATGGTTGCATTACTTATTTTCATCATCAAATCAGTATAGATCAACAGACATAGGTATGTGCTGGGTGTGGTGGTGCACACCTGTAATCCCAGTACTTGGAAGGCTGAGGCAGAAGGATCAGTGCGAGTTCGAGACCAGCCTGGGCCACAAAGTGAGCTCAAGGCCAGCCTGAACTGCACTGTGAGACCCTGTCTCAAAAAGACCAAAAAAAAAAAAAACCAAAACAAAAAACAAAAAACCAGACATAGGTATGTAAGACTGATCAAACAATTAAACACTAACACTTTCAATAAACATTAATTTTTTTTAACTCTTCCAATTGCATTTTGAATTTAAGTCACTCTTCTAAAAAAAAATTATAGGGGTTGAAATTGCAGAAAATGCAAGGTCCTGAGATTGATTCCTGGTGCCACCCAAAATGTATTTATTAATTTATTTCTTCTTTTGGATTCTTAAACTAGGGAGACTATACGATATTTGCATATGTAATAAGGTTTCTTTTAAAAGATGCTTTTGGTATGAAACTAAATTAAGAAACCAAGGCTTTCACAATGTATATGGTATTGCATTACTGTCAATCTCACGGTGTATTGAGTGTATTCATGATTCCAGGGGTATAGGTCTTCCAAATGTAAAACAAAAATGGCTTATTATGATAAGACTTTCAGATGCACACCTCTGTCTTTCACAAAAAAAAACTTGTATATCATATTTAAGGACAAGTAATTAGGTGAAAATCTCTTATTAGAGATTAGAGATAGAGATGCTTGGTTAAGTGTTATGTCATATCAAAACAAAAATTCAAGTTTGTCAGAAACTGTTATCAGGATTGTCTTGCTACAATGTTGTATATGGCTTTGATTTTCAAATCTCTGTGTAAAAATGTGACTTTTGTCTGTTAACATCCTATACTGATTTAAATATTAGCATGTCCATGGTTGTCAGAAAATAACAGTTGCATTCCATGTCAAAGGTGTTTGCTTTTCAGAGAGTAATGCTGAGCTTCCTGCCTCCATTATAGGATAATGTTATTAAGCTTCTCTTCTGGACGATGAACAACTAAAGATTGGAGACCAAGTAATACAGAGACAGAAAATGGGCTAAAAGGATAACCAGTATTTTGGCTCTAGCCCTTCAAGGTCAATGAGGATTCAAGACATAAGAGAACTTCCACTGTGACGTCCTATAACTCAGCTGCATCCCAAATTTTCTGATCAAGGAGATTATAGAGTCATAGAGGAAAGAGAGCGATGATCCTATAGTGTGCCTAAGGAGAGTCACCTGAAGAGAAAATCTCTCTCAAGTTTTCACAAAGAACAAATAGGTCAAACAATGGCCATGACTCATCCAGATGACTGACAATGACAGAAGATCTAAGAGGTGCTGTACATGGCTCCTAGATAAATCCTGAAGAGATTAACTTAACTGATCTTGTCAGACAGCAAAAGTTAAATTTTTATTTATACAGGTCTTGCTTTAACTTGGTCCCAACCAACCAGCAGAAAAGTGTAACCACAAGATGTGAAAAGTAATACCATATTAATATGCTAAGCTGTAAAAGGCACAAGTCACTAACAACTTCTGACAATTACTAACTGTATTGATAACTCACTACTATTTTGGACTATTGGACTATGTAGGGTTACTCTGCTCAATTTGAGTAGCAAAAATCTTTGGACTGGCAACAAGTATCAAAAAGGTCTTCTAAAGAGTTCTCCAAACACAGCTGCTCCAACTGCAACAGAACACTCATCACACAACAAAACAAAAAAGGGGGTATGTTGGGAGCCAGTGAAGCTGGAAAATTGGTCAAAGGTGTGAAAGTGGGACTAGGCCTCAGTGCCTAAAGCAGTAAAACTAACTCAGTACTGAGATAAGTATCCTGACTGGTTAATGTCGGCTATTAGTCACTAGGCAACCTTGTGTCAAATGTTACTAACTTTGCAAAGGTATAAATAAATGTCCATTTTGTTGTGTGTGTGTGGGGTGTCTCACCAGCCAGGCAGATGGGTTACCGCCCAACCCAGCTCTCGTCTTCTTGTCTATCTTTTCCTCATTCCTGCTGTCATTTTGCCACAGGTACCACAGACCACTGAAAGACTGACAGATCCTATGAGAATGCTGGGCAGTGCCACAGCTGAAGAACCATGACACAGTTCACACTAAAGTTACTGCCAACCCAAATATTCTTTTTCTTGCCTTATTACACTGGCTACAATTTCCAATGCAATACTGAGTACAACTGGTCACAGCAGATAGCCTTGGTTTCCTCCTAAAACAGTCTTTCATTATTGTGTATGAGGGCAGCTGTAAATTACTCATAGATACCCTTACCATGTTGAAGAAATGTGATTTCACTCCTAGTTGGCTGTTTTGAACTCAGGAATGGATATGCTGGATTTTATCAAATGCCATTTAAAATATCTTGAGGACTCATTTGGATTTTGGTTCTTGTGACAAGGAATCTTACTTTGTAACCTACGCTAGCTTCAAACTTTTAGTGATCCTCCTGCCTCAGCTTCTCAAGTGTTAGGATTACAGATGTGCACCACCACACCTTCCTTTTTCACTCTTAATAGTGAATTGCAATGGTAATTTTTCAAATACAAAGCCAACTTCACATTCCTGGGACAACTCCTAATTGGTTGTAACACATTACCCTTTCTATGTACAAACTAGACATGGTTAATATCCAAAATGTTTAGAACTAGAACTGTTACAGATTTGGTTATTTCAGATTTGGGAATATTTGCATATATTTTATCAGTTAAGCAGTTGGCACTCATAGTTTAAGATTTTGGAGCTGTATTTGGTCATTACAGGGTCTCACCACACAACTTGTACTCACAGCAATCCTCCAGCTCTCAGCCTCCCCACCACTGGGACAAGGCCAATGCCACCACTTCCAGACTCTGTGGCCAGCTCAGCCTGCCTTGGGCACAGGACCAGCCTGGTATGTGGTGCCAGGGGTGGAGCTGCAGACCCTGCACCTGCCCAAACTTGCCTAAGCAGGTGCCCCAGTCTGCTGAGCCATCTAATTTGGATTAGGGATGTTCAACCTGTAGTTGGGTTTCACTAGCTATAAATATAAAAATATTTTAGTAGTTTTTGTTTTCTATGTTCACAAAAATGACAGTGTGTACTTTTCTTACAATGTTTTCATCAAGTTGCAATATCAAAATAATGCTGTTGGGAGTGAGTTGGGAAAACATTTTTAAAAAATTTTTTAATTTTATTTATTTATTTTTTCTTGTTTCAGAACTTTTGTTTGTTTATTTATTTATTTTTATGGCTGGCTCAGCCTGCCCTGAGGGCAGAGCTGGCACAGCATGTGGTGCCGGAGATCGAACCGTGGTCCCTGCAGCCGCCTAAGCTTTCCTAAGCAGGCGCTTTAGATCACTGAGCCATCCTGCCGGGCCCGGGAAAACATTTTCTCCCTTCAAATTTTTGTAAAAGTTTATGTAGGACTGGCTTTATTTTTTAAATGTTTGGTGGCATTTCCAGGGGAGATTCTGAAGTCTGGTGCATTCAAGTGAAGAGTTTTAACTATAAGTTTAATGCTTAGAAGGTAGAGAAGGGCTGGCGGTATAGCTCAGCAGATTTAGTGCTTGCTTAGAGGAAGCACAGGGGCCAGGGTTCAATTCCTGGCCCCTTGTGCCATACCAGCCCCTCTCTAGAGCGCACTGAGCCAGCAAGACTGGGTGTGGTGGTGCGTGTCTTTAATCCCAGCCCCTGGGAATACAAACAGGAGGATCGCTATGACTCAGTAGTGAGACCCTTAAAAAAAAAAAAAAAGGTAGAGAGCTACTCAGGTTACTAATTCTTTTTGAATGAGCGTGAATAAGCTTAAGTATTTTATGCTTCAGCGAATTAGTTCATTTAGCCTGAGTTGTAGAATTTGACAGAATGTCTCTTTAACATTCTATCTTCTCAGTAGTGTCAAATTTCATCCCCATTAGTTAATTTTTGTCTTTTCTTTTTTAAAAAGATTTTACTTTTTCTTGTTTCAGAACTTCTGTTTGTTTATTTTTTATGGTGGGCTCAGCCTGCCCTGACGGCAGGGCTGGCCCAGCACGTGGTGCTGGGGATCGAACCGTGGGCCCTGCCGCTGACTAAGCTTTCCTAAGCAGGCGCTTTAGACCACTGAGCCATCCTGCTGCTGCCAGCCCCTTTCAGTTTTCTCTTTTGTGTGTGTGTGTGTGTGTGTGTGGTACTGGTACTGGGATTGAACTCAGGACCTTATGCTTGTCAGGCAAGTGCTTATTTTACTGAACTATTTCCCCAGCCCCATTCATTTTTCTTTTCTACTTCACTGAACTGCACTTTTATTACAGCCTTTCTTACACTTACTTTGAACTTCATTACCTTCTTAAAACTTTCACTGATATCAGATCTTCTGGTAATGAGTTAATAGCATCTCACAATTTTGAAATTTCATATTTTAATTTTCATTCAGTTCCAAATACTATTTTCCCTTTTGATTTCATCTTTGATCCACAGGGAATTTAAACATGAGCGCTCAACTGCCAAGTATTTATTTATTTATTTTTCAACTGCCAAGTATTTAAAAGCTTTCTGATCTGCTATTAAGTTCTAATTTAATTTATTGTGATTGGTGAATATACTCGATAGCACCAACTGTGACCTAGCTTAGTAAATGTTCTTTATGTTCTCAATTAAAGTGTGCATTCTGCTATTATTGTAGAACGGCTCTACAAAGGCTCGTCAGTTCAAGTTGGTTAATACTGTTGGGGTCTACTCAGTTATTTTCTAGGTCCTTGTCATATCATTTAGTTTGTTTTCGGAGTCAGGGTCTCCCTGTATAGTGCAGGATGGCCTTGAATTCATCCTGTAGCCTCGTCTGGCCTCCAACACCTGGTAATCTTCTTTCAACCTTGCAAGTGTACCACTAAACCTGGTGCTATCCTTTTTTTTTTTTTTTTTTGTGGGATCGGGGTTCAAACTCATGACCTTGCACTTGCCCAGCAGGCACTTGTGCGTCGGAGCCATTTCCCCAGCTCCCCTTTTTTTTAATTAAAAAAATTAAAAATCTTTTATTATGTTACAAAGTCTTGCTATGCAGCTCAGACTCACAGTGATTCTGTCTCAGTCTCCCGACACTGGGATTACACATGCATACCACCAAGCCTGGTTTTGGTAGCCAGCACAGCACATCCAGGGTTCCAGGGCTAGCATGGCATGTGGTACTGGAGATTGAAGCTGGGTCCTTATGCTTGCCCAGGGAGGCACTTAAGACTTCCAAGCTATTGCCCCAGCCCACATATCATTTGTCATTTATTGAGAAAAAAAATATTCTCCAACTCTGTCAACCTTCAACTACAATAATGACATTTATTTCTACTTATAGTTCTATTAGTTGTTTTGTGTATTTTATTTTATTTTTTCTGGTACCAGGGATTGAACTCAGAACCTTATGCTTGCCAGGCAAGCGTTTATTCTACTGAGCTATCTCCCGGTCCTGTTTTGTGTATTTTAAAACTTTGTCGTTAGGTGCTTTCTCTAGGATTGGTATATTCTTTTGATGAATTCATCATTGTGAAATAAAGTTGGCAATATCCTTTGCCCTCACATCTGCTACAGAGGAATCAAGTCCAGAGATTCGGTTTTACACACACATGTATAAGTGAGGTATCTTAAGAGTTCAATAAAGAAGACTGGAGATGAAAATATTTTGGTTAAGATGACCTTAATACACATTCCCTTTTTTTTTTGTCTTTTCTTACAATATATTCAGTACAAGGTCTACAAGGTCTCACTACAGAGACCGTGCTGTTTGAACTCCTAGTGATCTTCCTGTTTTCAGCCTCCCAAGCATGAGCCAACAGGACGCCCCACGGCTGGGGGCCAGCACAGCATGCCAGGGATCGAATCCTCCTCTCTGAGTCTGCCTAAACAGGTGTTTTAATCTGCTGAGCTATCCACCCCCCTCCCCTTTGTCTTTTTGAGACAAGATGTCGTCACTAAGCAGTCCAGGCTGGTCTTGAATTTGCAACAATCTTCCTGCCTCAATCTCCTGAGTGCTGGGATTACAGGCTTGCACCAAGTCCTGCTGCAATACCAGCAGAAGTGCTCTATAAACATTTATGAAAACGTCTAAGTAGATTCTGGTTCCCAAAGTAACTACGACACTTAGAAACCTTCACCTGGTTCTAGGTCATGCAGGACAAGCTCACAGCCTAAATCTTTATAGCACTTTCTAATGAGTTACTCAGGTTTCTCGCAAGAGCTGGTTTAGGTTTCTTCCACTGTATAAAACCTTGGGGTTTCTGCGTCCGTTACTTTTAGCGGACGCATTCCTTCCCTTGTCAGAAACCAGAAGTTACCAGAATTCCTTGTTTCACTCCAATAAACACAGAAAACAAGCTGCAGCTGCAAGGCGTTTTTCCTCCTTGCCTCACTTAGAAGAATTCCTTTTCCTATGCTGAAAGCAGCCCTCCCCGACAGATGCTCTAACTGTCCTTGCCTACCCTACTTGAGGGGCTCTTCTGTGCACCGGTGAGCCATCGAAGCGGGCTACCTCCCACCTCTAGCCCCACTCTTCTCCACACAGTTCCTCAGTTACCGCCATGTGCCGACTACCTCCCCGGTACTTTACTTCTCCATTGTGACCCAGCTTCCACTCCACCACTCAGATCACGCTGTACTTCGTGAGCGTTAGTTTTTAAAGTGTGAAATTCTGAGATTTCCCTAAAATGACCACAACTGGGTTTCGGGGTCACTCTGCACAAGGGGGCCAGGTGGGCAGGCGCAGGGCCGCTCTTACCTGGAGGGGCAGCTCTGGATCCTCTATTGCTAGGTAGGTCTTTGCAACACGAGCTAGAACTGGGCTTGTAACACTTAAGTGAGCAGCCTTCCAGCAGCAAGGGCGAGTTATTCTCGGCCCCCATCCTGGGCTGGAAGTCAACCTCCTGGGGGCGGTCGTCCCTGGTAACTGGCTTTAGCAGCCCTCGGGATGTTCAGATCTCGCTTTACCTTGGGGCGTCAGCGCCAGCGGCCTGGGCTCAGGCAGTCTGCAGCACGGCCCTGGCGGAGGCGGCAGTTAAGCAGCGCTGCGCGCCCAACGCCTCGACGTCTGCGCCACCGAGGCAGGCAGGACCTCGAGCAAAGGGACCGACCGCCCGCCCGGGCTGGCGGGCGCGTTCCAGGCCAGGGGCTGGGGGCGGGCGGCCACTTGAGACGCTGAGGACCGGTGCAGGGGGGGAGCTGCAGGGCCGGCGACCTAAGGCCGCTACCGCCCTTCCCGCTCTCCTCCGCGAGGGGCCAGCGAGAGGCTGACGCGCAGCGAGGCGTGGGTCTGGCGGCGGAAACGCGCAGCGTACTTCCGCCCTGCCGCGCCGCGCAGCGCCGCGCCGTGCTCGCGCTCCGACGTCACGGCGCGGGCGGAAGATGGCGGGGCTGCTACCCCGCTGCCGCTGATCGGGCAGAGTGGAGTCGGAGCCCCAGCTCTGGCCCCAGCCCCGGCCCCGGCCCCAGCCCCGGCCCCGGCCCCGGCCCCGGCCCCGGCCCCGGCCCCGGCCTAGCTTCCACTGCCTCTGAGCGGCCATCGTCATGTCCCTGTTGCAGTCCGCGCTCGACTTCCTGGCGGGTCCTGGCTCCCTGGGCGGAGCTGCCGGCCGCGACCAGAGCGACTTCGTGGGCCAGACTGTGGAGCTGGGCGAGCTGCGCTTGCGAGTGCGGCGAGTCCTGGCGGAGGGTGAGGCCCGCGCCGGGCGGGAGCGTCAGCAGGCCGCAAGGGTCAGGGTTGGCCCGGGTCACCAGTGTCAGCGGGGAGCAGGTCAGGCCGGGAGGGTCATCGCTGTCAGCGAGGGTTAGGTCACTGTCAGGGGTTAGATCGGGTCTGGGAGGGCCATCACTGTGAGTGGGGGCCCAGGTCTGAGTGGGAGGGTCATCACTGTCAGTGTGGATCAGGGCCAGGAAGGACACCAGTGTCAGCAAGGCCTATGTCAGGGTGAGAAGGGTCGTCACTGCCAGGGAATGGATGAGGCCAGGGCCGAGAAGAGCCTCCACTCCTGGGGTCAGATCAGGGCAGGGAGGAAAGGATTTCCACAGCCAGGGTCTGCTGGCACCTCCGTTGTCTGAAGCAGAGGCTGTGACGGGGGGCGGGGGCACCGAGAAGGAGCTCAAAAGGCCTAGGTTGGCGTCAAGAGGGGGGCAGAGCTCTAGAGAAGGGCATAAAGATGGCTCTTTACATCACACACAGGAGTGCTGTGCACCAGGAGTTAGGCTGGACATTTGTGTGTCAGGACTAGTTCTCCTGAGTTCTGGGGTGCTCTCCATTCAGTGGCCACACGCAGCACTGAGGCAGTGGGAGTTCTGCTCTCTCCAGGAAGGGCAGAGGTTGGACAGTGCTGGGTCTCATAGTGCTGGTTTCTCTTTGTACATCCAGTGGCCATGGCTGGTGTAGCCTTGCAGGATAGAGCATCAGTTGTGTGTCCTGGGGAGCCTTTTGCCAGATTTGTGCTTCCTGAATGTTCTCTACCTTCCTCACACAGACTGTTATTGGCAGGCATGGAGTTCCCATCTCTGGGCTTCCCTTGCCTTTGTCCAAAGGTACCCAAGACTATTTAACCGCCTGTAAAGCTTATGGGTGAACAACACTTGTGTTCTGCCCGTTTTGTGTGGGGAGAAAGTGAGAGGCTCTGTTTAGGGCTGCTAGTTCTTGGGGCTGGGGGAGCTGCCACAACATTCTGGTGTCCTTACTCTAGAGAAGACTTGAAGGGATATTCTGACAGCATCGTCACATACTTTTTTCTTTCTTTTTTAATGTATTTACTACAGGGTCTCACTACACAGGTCGGACTGGTAGAGATCCTCCTGTTTTCAGCCTCGCAATCACTGGGATTACTGGCGGGTGCCACCACACCTGGGCTCAATCACAGTCTCAACGGGCCCTGGTGGTGGCATAGGTCTGGCACCCTGGGGATCGAACTCCAGTCTCTGTGCCGGCCTAAGCAGGCACTTTAGTCTGCTGAGCTATCTAGCTGGCCCTCACATATTTTTTCTCCTGTGTCATAGGCAGATTTGGGGGTGTGATTCAGTGAGATTGAGCGAGAAAGAGGGGGGGTTCTGCAAGGCAGAAAGCCTTTGCCCGTCAGGCAGTACCCGGATGTAGAACAAGGAAGTTTGAGCTGTGGAAGGGCAGAGGAGCTTGTTCCCTTTGTGCTGTGGGTGAGCCCGGAGAAATAGCTCGGGCAGTTATGAGCCAGACTTCCTCCTTTGACTTAGTTGTTTGAAGCCACTTTCTAAACTGAGGCAGAGTAGGAAATCTAGTATTTTACATCAACATTTAAACAAGCTTCAGTACTTCTGAGGCAACTGTGTTTCTCCATCGCCACGGATAGAGGGCGCCTCCTTGTTCAGGACAGAGGCAAGGAGGATTTGATACTGACTGATAAACCCGGAGTTGTCCGGAAGTCAGCGCTCACCCAAGTGGGAGAGTCTCTGCTAGGCCAGGATTCTTTGTCTGGATGTCAACAGGGTGCATTTAGGTTGATTTCAGAAGCAGATTGTTAGGTAATCTGTGCACCGGCAGTGTAGCTTTTCCCCCTTCTCAAATGCCTGAGTCCTGGTTTTGAAGGTTTTCTTCCAGGTTTATACTAGTTTTATGGTCTTGCATTTATACATCTGTGTCCATGGCCAGCATCACTATATAGTTGATATATGACTAACTTTTTAAGAAATTGATAAGATTTCCCTTAGTGGTTTGTCTTTTGACATTTCCACAAGTTGTGTGCTCCTCCTAAACAACAGTTGACCTGGTGAATTTTTAAAATTTAAGATATTCTGATGCTTAAATATCTTGTTTAAATTTGCATTTCTCTAATGATAATGATGAAATATCTTGCTATGTGTTTAACTGCCCCTTGTGTATCCTTGTTGATGTGTCTTTGTCTGTTATTTTTCATAGGTTTTTTGGCAGCACACTAAAGAGATAGGGAAGATAAAAGAAGCCTTTATTAACTCAAAAGACATGGAGAGGATGGAGGGTGGGTGGGGCAGATCCTCTGGCCTGAGACAAGGAAAGCCGGAGCTAGGGGTGGAGTTTGTTGGGGATCTTTAGAGATATCTGAGGAGCTGATTGGGGTCTTTCCTGTTGTGCCTGGAAGGTGAAAGGAAATTGCACCTTGGGTGGGGTTAGAGAAGAAGAGGAGAGGTGTTCTCTGGGAAGATAAGCTATTGTTTAAAGGGTTTCAACCATATTAGATGGCCACCATAATAATTCAGGAATTTATACCAGGGCCAGAACCTATTTTTCCTATCTTTTGGTTGTTATGAAAAGGACCATGTGTCTGTTGGACTGCGTCCTGGTGAATGGGGGTGTCATCTTGGCGGTGAGGAGAGTTGACGGGATGGCAGTTCACATGCATGCGGAAGCTAGTACCAGGTGTCTCAGCTAGGATAAGAAGCTCAGCATTAGTGAAAGCTTGCATCTGAGAATGAAGAAACCTTGCAAAAAGTGTATAAAGTGACAGCATGTTAAGAGTACATATGTCTTCATGATTAGAGGACAGCATAGACCCTGTCTTAAAGGGTCTATGACCTGAGTATGTCATTTTACCATGACCTTGCTGGAGGGAAAGAGTATTGATTTTTTTTTCTTTCTGGTACCAGTGTGAGGAAAGGATGTCAGGGTCGTCTGTGGGACCTGAACAGCCTCAGAGGTAAGGAGTAAGCTGGCAGGATTGAGAAGGTACAGGTAGAAAAGTGACAGAAGGATCCTCTGAGCTTCAGGAGTCACTGGGGCTGGAAGTGTCTTGCGTGTGATGACCTCGTTTAGGTGGTGGGGTGAGTGGATGGTGATAGATGGATTGTCCTACAGTGAACTTTTTGCCTCTTGTGTTAGTGTGGCTGCTGTTGTGAATGCGCGGAGACATGGAGTCCATTCGCCACCTTCTGGCCCTAGTATAAATTCCAGAATTACTCTGGTGGTTAGCTAATATGGCTGAAAGCCTTGAAACCACAGCTTATCTTCCCGGAGGCCATCTCCCACCCTCTTCCCCAACTCAGCTCAAGGTGCAGTTTCCTTTCACCTTTCTGGCTCCACAGGGAAGACCCCAGTAAGCTCCTTGGGTATTTCTAAACACCACCCTATATCCCTTTACTTCGCTGCCGAAAAAACCTATCATTGTTCATTAAAATTTCTGCTGTTACTGCATTTTGGGATTTATATTTTCTGGGTAGAAGTCCTTTATCAGATAAGTGATTTGCAAACCTAATTAGGAGATCTTCTTATTCTCTGGTTAGTATATTTAAAAGAGAAAATCTTTTTAGATATAGTTCTTTTTTTAAAAAAAATCGACATTGCTTCTGTGCTTTCTTATGTCTAAGAAATCTCTGCCTATCTTGATGGTATAAAAATACAATTTTTGTATCTTGCTTTTATACCCCGCAACCTTCCTAAAGTCACTTATTATTACAGTAGCTGTTCTTTTGAGATTTCACCAGATTTTCTATGCAGGAGATCATGTTGCCTGAAAATAAGAATGCCTTTGCTGCTCCTTGTGATCTGAATGCCTGTCATTCTCTTCATCTGATTGCACTGAGGCATGGCACCCAGTGACAAGAGCACGGCCCTTCCTTGCCCCTGGCCTTTGTGGGGTGCAGAGCCTGCTAGGTAGGGTGCTCCTTTTGTTGTATGTGGATGCTCTCTAATCTGAATTTGGTGACAGGTTAAAATTTAACAAAGTAATTTTCTACTTGGAGGACACCAGAAAAGGTTTAGCAGAGGCTGGGCACGGTGGCATGTCGTGTACCCATGACCCTAGCGTTTGGGAGGCACTAGAGTCACAAATTCAAGGCCACCCTAGGTTGCACAGTGAGTTTCTATCTTAAGAAAAATGTTTGGTGAATCAAGTCTGAAATCTATCTGGTGAAATCTCAGAAGAGCTACTGTTTTCAGAGTACCAGCTTTTGCTTTGGCTCCTTTCCCTCCACTGCCCCTCTTTGCTGATTGGTCTGAGTCTGTCTTCCCACCACGTCCGTGGCGGTGGTGAGTGAACTGGGCTGCATTTCTTTGTTGGAAACAGATTTCTGTCTGCAGCCCCAAGGCTGGTGTACATTTTGTTTAGTAAAGGTATTTAGTTAAAGGTATTTCTATGCTTAACTTATAAGTACTGAGCTGATATACAATTTTATTTTTAGGAGGATTTGCATTTGTGTACGAAGCGCAAGATCTGGGAAGTGGCAGAGAGTATGCATTAAAGGTAAAGAGAACAGTTGGACACCATGGGGGGGTTGGTTTATTTATAGGTATCTCTGGGACTGTTTTCCAAGATAATTCCTTATTACTCATTTTGTATCTGCTATATAATTCATCTCACTTTTCTGCTTCCTGTTTGGGTTGAGGATGCCCTTGAGCTGTTCCTGTCTGATGGGGCTGGGAGGACTAGTCAGCCCTGGGGGCAGAATGAGAGTGACATCACTGTGGTTCCATATGGCAGAATAAGGGTCTAGGAATGTGAAGAATTCAGAGGCCACTGATGGAATTTGTGCCCACAGAGCATGTGTGATAGGGGTCATTGTGGGCTGGGAGCGGTCTCTATGATCTGGGTACAGAGCAGGGTACCTCTGGTGTTTTCTTGGGACATCGCTGCAGGCCCTGCTCACGGGTGGACCTCGAGGGCCTGGCTTTAGACTGCCTGGTGGTTTCTCTCGCTGTCCTTGTCTGTCTTGTTTTTACTCTGGCTCCTATTTCTACTTTCTTTTCTGTTCTTGCCTTACGAGAGTTGTACAAGTCTTTAAGCTTCTGCAGGTCAGATGTCAAAACGTAGCTAAACAGGTTGTGTGCTGTCAAATGCAGTGCCTTTTCTTTTCTTGGGTATTTGTCTAAGATAAGCCGTCATGTAAAGTGCAAGGTCTTCAACCTTTCTCTTGTGCTATTCCCCAACAGCGGTTACTATCCAATGAAGAGGAAAAGAACAGAGCCATCATTCAGGAAGTTTGCTTCTTGGTATCCTTTTTCTGAGCCTGAGGGCTAGTGTTGTCACTTAGGGAAGCACTGACCTGCATCAGGCCGTGATCCCCAACCACTGGAATTGTTTTGTGTCATTCTATGTTAAAATTGGCCTTTTGCCTTTACCAGATTTCTTGTAGACCATTTCCAGTGAAAAGGAGTTTTCTTCCTATTTTGTACTCCCTGGGTCATAGTAAACGATTCAGAGATACTGGGAAAGGGGTTGCTGTCCCTACCCCAGAGATGACCATGCCTAGGAGTACTTTGCCCTGCCCTATCTGTCCGAAGGCCTGAGTGAGGGCTATGTGGACAGCTGTGGTGCCAGCAGGCCCCATGTGGCCTCCTGCTCAGTGGCTGCCTTCTAAACGGTAGCCCTGTGGGCTCTTCCTGTTCTCTGCTACCATGCGTGTTCTCCTAGACTGGGGCCTGGCATCACTGCTTCTGCTTCTGTCTCTAAACTTTGCCTGTTCAGAGAATGTGGTGGCTATCCAGTTGCACATCCGTGATGGTGGTCATGGTAGCACTCACAGCCCCCTGCTGTGGCACCATAGTGCCTCTGCCTGTCTGCATGTCACTCTCTCCATTCCTTTTTCCTGCTTCCTTGGCTTCTTGTGGCCCCACATGGCGATCCTCACCTTTCTGCTCTGCTGAGATATGAGACAGTCAGGCGTCACTGGTGTCTCGGTACTTTGTATGTACTAAGTGTACAGAGTTGTTGATATGTTCGTATGTGTTCTCCTTTAACGAGATATCTACAGAAAAAACTCTCTGGTCACCCCAATATCGTCCAGTTCTGCTCTGCAGCATCCATAGGCAAAGAGGAATCTGACACAGGGCAAGCGGAGTTCCTGCTGCTCACAGAACTGTGCAGAGGTAAATTACTTCTGGAGCTCAGGGTGCTGCTCTCTGCATGTATGCTGTGCTGTAAACTGCTCCCAGGGTCCTCTCAGAAGGCGCTAGTATCAGCCAAAAGGACAGGCCAGTTGTCTAGTAGTCTGAGTCACCTGGAACAGGCCTAGCTATGTCCTTCTCCAGATTGCAGGCCCTGGGGGAGCAGGCTCACCCACAGAGTGGGCTGGCTCACAAGAGACATTTAGTAAGTGGATGGGAAGAGAGGGCTCATTGTGGCTGCTTTATACCCTTGATAAACAGAGGGGCCTTTAGCAGGGAGGTGACCTCAAGGTCAAACCCAAGAAAACATCAGGTCAAGGAGAGACCAATGGGTTGGGAAAACCCTTACAGAGTGCTTTGGGATCAGAGTGGTTGCCTGGGTGACTGGGGGTGCTGCTGAGCCCCCAGCTCTGGCTGTGCAGTGGAGACAGGACTCTGGGGGTGGTGGCTCCTTCAAATACAGCTTAGCTGCAGAACATCTGCTGGGGGCTGAATATCGGCTGGGTCTGATCTCCATCTCACGACCTGTTTTCCTGTGAGGGACTTCTCTAGGTCCATGGCACGGCATGGTGGCTATTTGAGTGGCTGTCCCTGGAGCAGTGAGTCTAGGGAGAAGAGGCCCCAGAGGAGCAGTGAGGAACAGTGAGACAGGAAGCCCATGAAAAGCAGCCTGCTCTGTGACAGGTGCTACCCATGAGGCACAAGACAAACTGTTATGATAGCCAGCGTGGGCAGAGAATGATGGGGACTGGTGGAAAACAGAGGAGGCTGGAGTATTAGTGGACAGTGGGGGCAAGTGGTGGACATGGTGGGTGGCGTAGCTGAGGGGGAGGAATGCGTGTGCAGCAGGTGGCTCTGGGAGCTAAGTGCAGCAGAGGGTGGGTGGGCAGGCAGGCAGGTAGTGATGTGTGCAGGACTGGCACCTTTACTGGCACAGGCAGAAGTCAGGGGAGCAGACAGCGCTGGTGGCCCTGTTGGGGAGGGCTCTGCTCATCTATGTCCTCACCTATGTTTCCTGGACCCCTTGCTCACTGAAGACCAGATGGCTGTGGTCCCTATGATTCCTGCTATTTTTTTTTTTTTAAGAATTTTTTATTTCATTTATTTATTTATTTATTTTTCTTGTTTCAGAACCTTTGTTTGTTTATTCACTCATTTTTATGGCCGGCTCAGCCTGCCCTGAGGGCAGGGCTGGCGCAGCATGTGGTGCCGGGGATTGAACCATGGTCCCTGAAGCTGCTCAAGCTTTCCCAAGCAGGCGCTTTAGACCACTGAGCCATCCCGCCGGGTCCCAATTCCTGCTATTTATGGTGAAGAGTTTATTGATGTGGCTGGGACCGTGGTGCCCTAACTCCACACAGTGACCCTGGAATGGGTTTGGTCTTTCCGCCTCAACTTATTCTGAAGTTTCAAACCTACAGAGAACTTAGAAGGGGTGCAGTGGGCACACAAGATTCTCTTTTGTATCACGACTCTAGGTTGTGTTACCCCCTTCCATAGTGTTCTTGATGAATTATTTAAAGAGAAGTTGCAGGCAGCAAGTCTTGATGCCCTTTTTCTCATGTGTGGCCTGACTCTAGGCCCAGATTTCTCCCCAAGGAAATCGTCATGGGCTGCAGCTGTCCCCAGTGTCTTGGTCATGCAGAGCTGTAGTTCCTGCTCCGTGGTCAGTTGTGTGTCTGCCTCTGTCCTTTTTGTTCTGAGTGCTATTTCTCCCAGCTGCTCTGTCAGGCACATGGTGCCTGGGAGCTAGTCTTGAGGCCTGAGCTGTCTCCATGAGCAGGAAAGGTGCCAGCCCTGTTTCACCTGGGGTATTCTCCTTCCTGGGTATCAGTTGTTACAGTGATTTTCAGTTACAGAAGAACATGTGCTAAATAGAAAAACAGACGATATAGAGTTGAATAGGTGCTTATAAACCTGGCATTTACTTTGGAGGGTTTGGTTCTGGTTTTGTTTGAGACTGATCTCACTGTGTAACCAGGCTGCCCTTTAATTAGCCATGTAGCCCAAAATACCCACTAACTTGCGGTCTTCCTGCTTCAGGCTCACAGGTAGCTAAAATTACAAACTTGTACCACTATGCCTGACTAGGAGTTTACCACATATACTTTTAAATATTTGATAAAATTGGGCATCTTTTCCTGTCAAGTAGAGCAGCGGTTCTCAACTTGTGAGTTGCAACCCCGGCGGGGGTCGAACGACCAAAACACAGGGGTCGCCTAAAGCCATTCCGAATCATAACTGTAGCAAAATTACAGTTTTGAAGTAGCCACCAAAATTATTTTTTGGTTTGGGGTCACCGCCACATGAGGAACTGTATTGCGCGGCCACAGCATTAGAAAGGTTAAGAACCGCTGCAGTAGAATGTGCTGTTTAACTTGTCCCCATGGGTACCTAAATGTAAGGACATATTAAGAGCCTGTAACAGGTGCAGCAAGACTACAGAAGCTGTTCTGATGACCAGGATAGCTACTGGTCCAGTGAAGATGGGCTGGATCATGGGTGACACCCCCACCACCACCACCAGGGGTGCAGTGGGGCAGTGTGACGTTCCATCACAACCACTCAGGATGCCCACAGCACGAACCCCAGGAATTGTCTGTGCCTCACACCGCTCAATGCCTGGAGTATTCCATTCTGTGTCTTTGGACCACAGTTGATCACGAGTAACTGAAGCCTTGGAAGATGGGCTGATGTGAGGGACAGCTTCCTGCTCACTTCACCATGCTCACAGGCCAGGCAGGGTTCCTGAGACCAAGGCATTGGTAACCCACATGTGCATTGCTGGAGCTGCTGAGCCTGGCTGAGTCTTGTACTGTGTGGTAGAACAGATGGCAATCAGGGTGTAATTCCCATCCTTTGGCTGTGTGGGTTGATGGGGGGCTCCTACCATCTATCGTTTTCCTAGGTGCTACTCAAAATGGGCCCCTTTCCCATCATTAGGAAAAGTCAGAAACTTTTGTATGAGTAAGTTCTGGAGGTTCTGGTCCTGGAAAGTTAGAGGTGGAACTATCAAAAACAAAGGTCCATCGCTATGGTGCTCCCCGCAGCAGAGCAGTGAAGGAGGCAGCAGTAATTTGTAAGCTCAGTTGCTGTTCCTGGCTGGCAGTGACAGAGGCAGAGGGTCCAGCCCAGCTGCCCAGTTCCGCACTCTGAGGGAGGCCACGCTTCCTTTCTTGGTGCCTTGGAGTCTGTGTGTCCTACTCTGCACAAAGGCCCAAGGAGAAGGAGCGCTCTTGGGCATTCCCACTTTATTTCTGTTTTGTAGCATGGGAATGGAATTCATGGCTTCGTATGTGCTGGACAAGTGCTCTAACATTGAATTATATGTTGCCAGCCTGAAAATTTTACTTAAAAAAACAAAACAAAAAATGCTTAATTCCCTCCAAGCATGAGCCACTGAGCACAGCCAGTGTCACTGTCCCTGCTGTGGCCCCCAGACCCTGGCCCTTCTCCCCTGGGCTAAGCCACCTCTTCCTGAGCCTATTCCCCTTAAAGCCTCAATCTTGTGGCTGCTGCAGAGACTGTAACAGGTTGGGAAGAAGGTGGGGGAAGGCTGGTCCACCCCAGGTTGATAGCCAGGGTAAAATGGCTGGCAGAGCCTGAGGCCTTTCTAACTGGGCACTAGGAGGGCATCCAGAACTGGTCTGGAATCTCTGCTATTGGTATGCACCTGGAGCTCCTGGTTGAACGTTGCATTAGTGGAAGACGTTGCTCTGAGCTGCAGGAGGCCAGAGACACATGAGCCTTCGTTCCCTTCCAGAAGTTCCAGAGTCCTGGAGATTACCAAGGCTGCCCTCACAGCACTAGCGTCTTAGTCTGGTAGACCTTAAAGCTGCTGCTGGCCCTACTTATGCAGGCCTGGGTCCCCTGTACAGTCCAGATGAAGCTGGCAGGCTCGGAAGCCCAAGCTGTGGCAGAGAAACGATTGCACGTTCAGGTGAGGGGGTAGTGAAGCCCCCGATGAGGTGTGAGGCCAGTGTACTTGGGCAGGGAGGAGATGCAGTCACCAGAGCAGGGGCTCTGATCTGCTGTGGCTGTACTGTGGCCTTAGTTCTGTGCCAAGTGGGGTCTGGAGTGTGCTGGGCAGGGGCCTTGCTGGAGGCTGCTCTGTAGAGACAGCTTCAGGGGCACAGAACTGAGGCTAGGTCGCTTGTAGCTTAAAGAGGCCCCAGGCAACACCACACCTGGGCTACAGCTATAACTGCAAGACCTATGTGGAGTAGGGTCACTGAAGAACATATGGGCATGCACAAGGCACCCGCAGTATCCCAATGCCCACGCCCAAGTTCTCAGCCCTAAGCCTAGCGGAACCAGTGGTTCGCTAGGGGTTCCCTAGCGGATCCCCACAGAGCAGTGGGATAGTGCCAGGCCCAGTGCAGGTTTGATGTTGTGTGCACAGTGTCTGAGACACTGTGTTAGCAGGTGGGTTTTGTCTGTACCTAAGGAAGGTCAGTGACCTCTACAGGGACACATAATTTGTCACCGTCACAGCAGATGGTCTGTAATTACTATCTTGGGCTCTATGAAGATGCAAGACCAGGGCTGGGGAGATAGCTCTGTAAAATAAGTGCTTGCCTGGCAAGCGCAAAGGCCTGAGTTCAATCCTTGGTCCCATTTATTTTTTTATTTTTTATTTTTTATTTTTTGTCTTTTTGAGACAGGGTCTCGCTATGCAGTTGAGGCTGGTCCTGAGCTCACTTTTGTAGCCCAGGCTGGTCTCGAACTCGCACCGATCCTCCTGCCTCAGCCTCCCGAGTGCTGGGATTACAGGCGTGAGCCACCACACCCGGCTTGGTCCCATTTAAAAAAAAAAAAAAAAAAATCTGAAGGGCAAGACCTTGATCTTTCTCTGCCCACCCACAGGGAACTGTTCCTCTTGCCTGAGCCTCCAGTGGAGGGCTTTGCTTTTGTGCTGCTCCCAGGCTACATACCCCACGCTGGCTGCCTTCAATGAACACACAGGGCTTTGTGCCACCTGGTGCCCACAGCCCTGTAACAGTGGAGGGATGGAGGGAAAGATCCAGCTGTGCAGGCCAACTGGTCAGGCACCAGCTGTGGCCTGAGATGAGCCAATGAGTATGAGGCCTTATACCAGCAGACCCAGAACCCACCCTGACCTGGAGGGCATGACATTTTTTTAGGCTCAGAGTGATTGAACTCAATTGTCTCTTTTAGGGCAGCTGGTAGAATTTCTAAAGAAAATTGAAGCTAAAGGTCCTCTGGAGTGTGACACCATCCTAAAGATCTTCTACCAGACATGCAGAGCTGTGCAGCACATGCATAGGCAGAAGCCGCCCATCATCCACAGGGACCTCAAGGTATCCGCTGTGGGCACAGTGCCCTCACACCACTCCCATCATCCACAGGGACCTCAAGGTATCCGCTGAGGGCACAGTGCCCTCACACCACTCCCATCATCCACAGGGACCTCAAGGTATCCGCTGTGGGCACAGTGCCCTCACACCACTCCCATCATCCACAGGGACCTCAAGGTATCCGCTGTGGGCACAGTGCCCTCACACCACTCCCATCATCCACAGGGACCTCAAGGTATCCGCTGTGGGCACAGTGCCC